>JAAVUH010000065.1:0-244301 GCA_014899045.1 Fusarium palustre
GACTATTATTGTTAGCAGTAATTTGCTTGCAATTTCAGACCACTTGTTTTCGTGTGCGTGATATATTATTAGTCTTTCAAGCGCGAGATGAATCGTGGTGTTGCAAAGTCAAGAGGTGGGAGCGGAGCGCGGCGCGCGGCAGGAGTTTTCATTTGCATCGCTGTCTGCCTGCCAGCAATTTTTCGAAGGAAGGTGCTGCCCTCCCATCACAACTATCGAATAGCCTTCACTACTCTCGGGAAGGATCCCCTCTATTGCTAGTTCTGAGGGCTGTATCATCTCAAGACGTATGAGCGTCTAGTTCGGGCTTCTGTACTAACGGGGGGCATTTTAGAAACAGATTTACATTACTACTGAATTACCCAACACGCCATGGCCATGCCACGTTCATGTTGCTGACCTGTCTGACATGGGACATGCCCCTTCCACGACTTCTTTGTGATTCGTACTCTGCAGATCACCCATCAGTCCATCCACACAGGATAGGTACGAAGACCTCAAACATAGCCATCAATATCGGCCATCACAGCTAACTTTGATGGTCGAGTCCTCCTAAATAGATGCTGTACGCTCGAAACCTGACATCAGTCCCCAATATATCACATGCTTTTCATATGCTGTGAGCAACCTATTACCAAAGCCGCATCAACTTAATGGGGCTTTGTTCTGCATTACCTATGGTCTGATAGAAATCGGGCTGCTATGCAGCCAACAATGGATCCCTGGCAGGAGAGACAGTGTTTTCTACAAATTGGATTTGCGGAAAAAGTATAATCGCCAGTGTCTGTCACTGTCACCTTCAAGTGCCAAATCCGCCATTATGTAAAGCGCAAAACACATAAAGATCTGTAGTTCTGCTGTTTGATTGAGGCTCCATAAAGATGTTATGACTACTGCCCTAAAGCCCATATCGGTCACGTAGCATTATACCATTCATATGATGAACTTCAATCTGGTGATAAAGTGCGAGGTCTTTACATGCCTAGATGGAAATGCGATGTGGATTTCGATATTCAGGCGCGAAGCGTTTATGGTTCGCAGTTTAGATTCACTGCTGAAACTTAATGAGACGTCAGTCACTCAGGTAACCAGTACCTAAATGTGCTCCAAAAGCCTAAAGGCAAACCACGACCGGGCCCATTCTTTGACGCTACACTTCTCTCTCCTCCTTCATCACAAGCATTTACGTGCTTTTCAACAAGCACATCCTCAAGCCGTCATCCTTTTCCACCACAACTCTCAAAAATCAATATTTATCTTTCAGGCAGCATTGAAATCATTTCTTGTTTACGCAGACATGGCAACTTTCCACCGATTTCCTGATTTGCCCACGGAACTCAGAGCTCAGATCTGGAAACTTGTTATCCGAGATGATCAACCAGGAGTGCACATTTTCAATCATTGTGACTATACCAAAAAATATCTTTCGGAGATGCGGGTAATGATATCGAGAGAGTGATGCGGGGAGATATTTTCTTAACCATTGCCACATCGCTATTTCGACAGCGTCAAAAACGATGTCCCCCGCAAAAACGTCTCTACATATCTGATTGACGGCGGTATGTGGACCGCTTGCCAAGAATCCCGATCCATTATGGAGGATCATTTTCGCCAGTCACAGTGGATTGTTAGTGACTCCATCTCCAGCCTAGAACGTCGTGAGCGAATCGAAGCAGTTCCTTGGGAGACAAGACTCACTATACCCTCGACAGGCAATTTCTTCGGATCCCCTCTCCACCACCTCACAGTTCTCCCTCGCTGAGACCTCTTTGTCTTACAGACCGATTGCGTGGGCAATATCAATTAGATAGACATTGGCACCGATAGCAGCTTCGGACCGTATACTTTGGGCGGCAAAGGCATTCGTCATATCGGCATCGAGTTGAATCCTGAATGGTGGAACTCGGAGGAGGGAAATTGGAATTACTCTGTTTTACACGACCTCACACATGCGGCTCTTGATTGCTATCCCCTGGATACAATCTGGATTATCGATCATGGCCTCAAAAGGAGAAAGGATGCTCCAGCTTTTGAGGCGATATATAATGATAAATGTCATTTAAAGGCTTTCTACGCTAGCGACAGAAAGCTTCTCGAGTTCGATGCACAGCATCCTGAGCACTGGACAGACTCTCACACAAGGTTGCCACCTGATATATGGAGTTCCAACAGGAGCTCTCTCGAATTTGCCAGGTTAATTACAGAAGATATCGTGAACGAATGCCTCAGCGACTATGACAACCTCCTAGGATATGATCCATGCCATGTTAGGCTACTTGGCTGGGGTGACTTGTGAGATGTGTTAAACGTAAAGGTTATCACGTGTTCGATCATGTCATCGTATCTTGTATCTTCCCCTGTCTCTAGTATTTCAGCTTAGTTCTTCAATTAGTTCAATCAAGAATACATCTCAATGAGATGGAAACTAGAGCGCAAAGTGCCTTAAGGGATTGCAATATATAAAGCACATGTGATTTGATGTATTGAGTTTTTGATTTATGCATCTTCGAGTTGAGAACCTCGAGGAATATTGAGGCTGGTTGGGCTTCGGTTTAACGCTAAAATAAACAAAACGTATAAAGCATATACTAAGCATTTCACTGCCATCATCACGGATCTAACTATCTGGCTGAACATCAGGCTGTGGGATTGACTTCAATAAACATACAAGCTCTGTAATGTCTTAAGCCTAATACCTTAATACTAAGTTTTAAGCTAGTAGAGCGTCATGATGAACACGGGAACAGTTCCGGCTGGATTACCGAGGTCTGGACTAGTACCGTCATCTCTACCCATCCTCTAAAGAAACTTGTCGGTCGACGAACGGGGGGATTATAAGACTTGGTCGTCTCGAATGTTTGTCAACAGTGAAAGCCTAAGTCACAGAAGCGTAGGAGTCGTGATATGTGTGTTGTGTGGACAACTGCGCACTACTCAGTTAAGACTACCCATGAATTAGTAGATATCGACATATAGAGAGAGAAAATGGTTTTCGACATCCCATTCTGGCGTCACAGATTACAGAAATTGGTCAATAGTGATACCTTTGGCGGTACTGATACTGTAGCCAGTGCATCTTTACGAGTATATCTCTAAGACTTGATAGATGCTTAGTGAGCTTTTCATCTCAGCCTAAGTGTTCAGAATGTTGAAAGTATAGTACTGTGAGTCTTCTATGATAGAAATACGAATGATTACTGTAACGTTGGTAGGAAAGGGGAAGGCCAAGACGGGCAGTTATGTTAAGATATAGGAGGTGTTATGCTTAAAGAAAGGATTATGTGACTTGAGATCAGCTGGCTTGTAGAAGTACTACATTGAATTTATCGGGATCTATCGTTGGGTATGTAGGTACTATAGTGAATCACAGTCGCGTGGGGTTTGTGCAGCCATGGACGATTTCATGCCGCCTTCCGAAGCTAGCACCGACTGCCCTTATGGAACATAAATCAAAGTCCATAAGAGTTTCACTCATCACATAATACCTAGCCTTTCATCACATGAATGTCTCTCTCTTTTCAGTAGGTAGGGACTGGTTTTATTTAGTCGCCCGCCAATCTGCCCGATTTGGCAGCATCAGGCTACCACTGCCACTGCCACTGTCACTGCTACTGCTACTGCCACTGCCAGCTCGAGTCGCGACTGCCTTTTTCAACGGCATCAGAATCGCTGCACGCTAGTGCCGCACTCGCCTGTTCACTCGCTTCCTGTTCTAACTTTGTGACCTCCGCTTTTATCCACCTGCATCTTCGCCTTCACCCTCCTTTGTCACTCGCTCTTCACACCCGGCCACGAGCGCAACTTCACACTGCGCGCTCTTCTGCATCAGAGATCTATCGGTCTTCAGCCGGAAATCCACTGCAGATACCTTTAAATCCTTCGATCGATCTTCATCTCTGCTTGATCTTGTCCTACTACCCGCTTCATCTACAACCGATGCGGCAGCAATCATGCCTGCGCTATCTGTGCCGCGCCCTTACGACAGCTACCCTAGTCGTGTACTCTCTGTGTTTCGCCGGTTTCATGACCTCACTGGAGAGTGGCCATGGCAACTAGTCGAATATTTCGAGCCGCGTTTTTGGAGCTATCAGTTGGTATATCGTTTCTATTCACTCATCAAAAACGAGCTTCCGCGCACAAGCTCTGTAACCCTGGACGACCTTGTCAAATATCTTTTTGACAAGTCTGCCCAGCATCCTATGTCGAAGTATCGATGCGTGCTCAGCAACAAGGTTATCGGCCAAGCCGTTGAATGGATGGGCGAGAAGCGACATGAACTTATCCGTGACTTTCGATACGAAACTCGTCGACGAAGTGTTACAATTGGTCATGACCCAGGATCAGCCCAAGGTAAGCTGGCGATGTTCCCTATGCGTCCATACGAATACTGAAGAAACCAAAAGCCAGCAGCTCACGCAAACGGTCCGCTGGGGGCGCTGTGAGCAACGAAGAAGCCCGAGTCCCTACACCATTCGCGAAGAAGCGACTCATGGTAACCTTCAAATTTCCATCAAAGTCTGTCAGAGACTCTATTACCGTGGAAGGTGATGAGTCGGACCAGATTGCCTCTTATGGGTCCAGCAGCCAAGCTAATGTTGGACCATCTAACGTACACTCACAAACCGGGTTGATTACCCCTATTGGAGAGAATGGCTTTGCAGAGGAGTCCCCTTTTCTGGACGTCACGGTACGTGCAAACTGGCTATGTGTAAGAGAGGACTATTGTTAACTCCGACCGCAGTTCAAAACCTTTGAAGAAGCACAGAAAGCATATAACGCTTACCTCAAGGGTGAAATAACCACCTCGGGCAACGTCATCCGGCGTTCGGAACACCAGATTGAAGCCACTGGTCGTCGTCACCGCGATCTCGTTCAAAAGATCGTCCGGGACAACGCTAAAAAGGACGACGTCGCCTCTGAAGTTGCCGAAGCTCAGCAACGAGTACATCACGCTAAAGAACTCCATAATAGCGAAGCAGAAGCGCTCCGAGAAGCCCGTCGCCGTGCGATTTCGAACCCATCGACTGCTGGAACAGCTCAGGAAATAGCAGAGCTTGCTCGCCGTGAACGAGAGTCCGGCGAACAGCAAGAGGCCCAACGTGCTATCGCGGAAGCTAAGCAAGGAGTTCTAGTTGAAATAATGACTGTGCTCAAGAAGACAGAAGCTGAAGCCACGGTCCTGCATGATAAACTGATTGAATTAGGGGAGGCCAAGGAAACCGAAGAGAAGAATCAACGCGACGTGACCATCTTGCGTCGTCTCATTCGCTTGGGTCCCAAGCTTGTTGATCTCATTGATGAACTTTTGGGTGACCAAGACATTGATGAATGGTCACGGGAAAAGGTGCATGACATGGGACAGTCTGAGGACTAAAGTGGGACGAATGTGTGTGAACTGATAACTGGGAAGTATTAAGATCTCAAATTGGAATCGTGGAACATTATGAGGCACGGTGGCTGGACCTCCTGAGAGGGATCAAGGATGCATTTTGGGGCATGACAACTTCTTGGTCGAGGTGGAACTATGAGATACTTGAGAAGATAATGGTTATGCCGCTTCAGATGACTCATTAGAAATGACCCGATATGTTTGCCATAAAGTCATGGATAAAATGTTACGCGCAGTAGTGAATTGTTTGCACGAGGCGCGTTAGGTGGAAGAAAAATTCTCCTCTTTTTTTTTCTCTTCTTCTTCTCACAACATCATCAACATCACACCGTGCGGTAAGTAATCACCCCCTGGCTCTTGGAGTCGCCCGAATGCTCCTTTTGTCTTACATCTTACTTACTGAGTCATAGTCTTGTATGTATCAAACGACACCTTTCGCTCCTGGTTCGGGTTGCTGACACGAAGGTTCTCCACAAGATTAACAAAGTCTAATTTTCTCCCCTGATGATAAGGCTTTCCATCTTTAATTACACTTTTTGAGCATTATGACTCCAATGCTCACACGGGACCTTTTTTTTGTTTTTCGACTTTGCTTGCTGCCCTACTATAAGGTTCAGCTGGACATAAAATGGTCTAATTTTCTCGTATGTATATACCTATGTACACAATTCCCATATGATGATTAGGCTAACAAGTATAATCTCTACCTAGAAACGATTAAATCTCAACAAGTAAGTATCCTTTCGCTTATCCGATCGTCGACTGGAGTAATCAGCTAACTCTTGTGATAGTCTACACTTTCTCAAGTTTTAGCATGCCACTCTAAACAGCCTAAAAGGCGTGTTGAAATTGCATAAACTGCTCTGCCTAGGTATAACCATGTATTTCCCCCTTCCCAGTACACCGAGGGTTAGGCACATTGCTATTATATCTGGACACCAAATTCCCAATGCCTTCTGTAGATCTCTTTCACTGTCAGGCAATCTACCGCCAAGACATCCAAACCGCCATACCCATTGAGGAAATCCGAAAACAACGTCAAGAGGACAGAAAACCATATACGTTACGTATATAGGACCCGTACATTACCGTAGCACTACGTCACTACGGAAATGTCACGATGTGTGTTAAATCTGGGGCTCCGGATGGGTCCTGATGTAATGGAGCCTCCTTTTATGGGGATGTTGGGAAGAAACGTCGACGATCAGATGGGGACTTCTCCAAACCGGATTTATTTGCGGAGAATAAGGTCAGACTCCAATCGATCGATTGTGGGGGAGTTCAGAGTAGTGTCAGAACAAACGTTTGGACGGAGATCAATTTTAACAGGAAAGTTTTAGCAGTAGACTAGCCCTCAGGGTACCAGATGAAATGGCCGCTCGAGCTATAGGTGACAGAATTAGTGCGCCAGCTTATGACGTTTAGACTACAATCTTAGTTTATTTATTTTGGTATCCTAGAGCTTAGGGGTCATTTTTTCTGCCACCCACTAGCTAGCACAATCATGCAATGGTTACAGCACCACCGCAAAGAAAAAAGAGGCCAGTCTGATGTGATCGTAAAAATATTCATTAATTAAAAGTAATTACCAAGGAAAAGCCGTAACTCCTTGTTCAAATGCCAGATCCTGCATCTATATACGCCGTGCTTTTGTAACACAATCTCTAATGCCTGGGAATCGTCTGTATGCTACATATGCCATGTTTTGAAACAAAGGAAATACACATCTCACTCCAATTTTTAGTCGTTGCGGGACTTGCTGTAGGAGCTAGTGCTGCCGAGACCGTTCAGGTCAACATCGAGCCCGCCGACGCGAGCAGGGCGTTGTTGGCTGTGCTCAATTTGACGAGCGGGCATGCGCTCCTCTTGAGAGGCCTGGACTGGTGCATCGGTCTTCTGCTCAAGACCCATAGAGGCGAGGAAGGCAATGCTGTCAGCCTTCTCTTGGGCCTTGCGAGCCTTGGACCATTGGAGCTCAGTAGCGGCAATGTCGATGACGCGGGGGAGGGCCTGAAGAGCCTTGCTGGAGTCGAGGAATGAGAGACGGGTGCGGCGAGCGATGATGTCGGCGACTGTGCAGGCAGCCTCATTGCGGATGCCATGGGCGACTTCAGCCTCAAGGTAGGGAAGACCGGAAACGAGGCGCTTGTTGAGAGAGGGGTTGGTGGAGAGGACAGTCCAGGCGCGGTCACCGTAGTTGTGGGCAAGGTGGTCGGCAACGTCAGAATCGATGGGGTACATCTCCATCAGCTGAGAGGCCAGAGATGTAGAGTATCCATGAGCGCCGATTAGAGGAATGTTGCGAGTGCAGCAGAGGCCAGAGGTGGTGAAACCGCTGGCGTTAGCACCGCTAATGTCGGGCATAGAGATGGCCTGGGGCTTGAGATCGAACAGCTTGACGGCCTCGTTGACAGTGTCTTCGGCCATCTCACGGTATGTAGTCCACTTGCCACCGGCGCAGGTGAGGAGACCAGAGGGAGATGTGGTGACTAGGTGGCTTCGGACGAGGGATTCGGTGTTCTTTGCGTTGGGGTTCTTGACGAGAGGTCGGATGCCTGTAGATGTTAGTATTGTATGTGGACCAGTTGATTAGGTTGTAACTTACCAGACCAGGCCGCCTGGACGTCCTTGCGGGAAAGGGCAGACTCGGGTTTCAGAAGCTTGCTGACTTCACGGAGAATGAAGTCGACATCGTTCTGGTGAGCAACGGGTGCGCGCTCAACCTCACAGGGATTGTCGGTAGTACCCGCGAGGGTAAATCCTTGCCAGGGAAGGACGAAGATAACACGACCATCAGAGGTAGCAGCGTCGAGAAGACCGATACCGTTGGGGCAGATGTCCTTGGGGAGCATGACGTGCACACCTGAAGCAGGAGCGACGATGGGCTTGCGAGAGGGGTCATCCATTTGGTGAATAGCATCGGTGAAGGGACCGGTAGCGTTGACGACACCCTTGGCGCGGACCTTGAAGGACTCGGCGTTGGCTGAGTCGCCGTTTTTGGAAGCAAGGACATCGCGCACTTGAGCGCCGTTGATCTTGCCATTGGCATCCTTCTCTAGACCGGTGACCTCGACGTGGTTGAGAATGGTAGCGCCGTATTGCGCAGCCGTCATAGCGAGAGCGACATTCATGCGAGAGTCGTTGTGCTGACCATCGTAGTAGACCAGAGCACCAACCATGTTCTCCTGGCGAAGCTTGGGGAAAGCCTCAAGAGCCTTGTTCTTGCTCATGTAGTAGGAGCTCTCGAGACCCTGGGAGCCAGCGAGAAGATCGTAGGCCTTGGTGCCGGCCCAGAAGTAGGGCGCCTCCCACCACTTCTGGAGGGGTAGCAGAATGGGCAGCGAGCTAGACAAATGAGGCGCAATGTTGAGGAAAGTCTTGCGCTCACGGAGAGCCTCCATGACGAGCTGCAATTGACCATAGTCAAGGTTCCAAACAGCCTTCTCTAGATATCGAACGCCGCCGTGGACGAGCTTTGTGCTCTTGGAGCTTGTGCCGGAGGAGAAGTCATCGCGCTCGACGAGGGCGACCTTGAGGCCACGGGTGATGGCGTCGATAGCGATTCCTGTTCCTGTAGCACCACCACCAATGATGAGGAGATCGTACTCAGTATCTTTATCGGGCTGGCCGCTGCGACGCAGCTCAGCGAGGGCTTCGGCGCGGGCTTTTGTTGCGCTGAATGTGGGAGGGACTATGCGTCCTGCTGAGTCGCGCTTGAGAGGGACGAGGGGCTTGTCGACGACGTGAGTTCTGTTGCGGGTTGCGTAGTAGCCGCCTCCAACAGCGAGGGTTGTGGTAGCCGCAGCTGCGAGGAGCAGAGGGCGCTTCATCGACCGTAATCTTTGTTGCATCTTGTGTGTATGTGTTGTTTGTGTTTGTGGTTTGGGGGTTGCTCTTGTGCGCTATGGCAGATGTTTGGCGCACGCAGAAAAAAAGGTGGCGACCGTTGGGGGATGACAGGGAGATATCTGTTGGAGAAAAGCTGGAGATGAAGTCTGGGGATAAAGATAAAGTCAAAAGACCAAAGCAACAAAGAAATGCCAAAGGGTTTATAAAAGTATATAGTAGACGACGATCACGGAGGATGAGGAGAGTGTGTCCATAAATTAGCGGAGTTGGAAATGGGTCGTTTACTCGAGTCTGATATCATGGATACTGTAACAAGTTTTTGGCAAGTTTGGGGGTTGACTGAGTGCTGCACAGTGAGGACGCACGGCGGAATTAGGCTATGCCGGCACTAGAGAACACTGTCTTGGAATGACAGAAAGACCACTTTACCCTACGAGTAAAAAAAGAAAAACGTTCATCTGACCAGAGCTGACCCGCAGACAAACGTAAAAAGCTGTTCAATAAACGTCTTGAATGGCGCCGCATGGCTTGAATAGGAATCCCGGATGGTCCTGAGCCTCATTGATGGTGCACGCCGCGTATGCAGTTCGGGGCAAGAATACCGAGCGTGCTGACGTTGACATCGAGATTTTACCCCTGGGCTTATGCAGCTCGGTGTCCAAAACCCGAGATTGATGCCAATTCCGGACAATTTCAGGCTAGTGCTCATCGGATCATCAATCGTCCAGTCCGGCGGGTCACTCCGATCCGGAGTTTACTCCTGTGAGTTTAATCACCCGCCCCCACGTTCAAGAGGGGAAACCCCGACTTGGAGGGGAAGCAAGAAAGTATGACAGCTTGGGAGAAGCATGTCATAATAACAGGCTCAGCCTTTCGCCCTATTGAGGCGTGCTATTACCGGGTTATTTTTTTATCTCCTGAGCCGAGCAGTCCATATTTCTGTCTCCCGTCAGCCGGAGACATCAACTTTAGGGAAACCGTGGAAAGGCTCACCAATGTTGTGGCCATTTAACTAAAAAGAGACTGAGATCTCGCCATGCGGGAATTACCAGATTATCGAATTTGTTCAAAAGAATTGCATTTCAGCTATGCTTAGCCTTTGTGGCTTCAGAGGCACGGTTAATTTCCCACTAATCACTTGGTGAAGCTGATGTTGCTTCATCCTCACTGGTGGATTAAGTTGGGCAATGGTTCAGAGTTAATTGTACTTACAGCAACAACAACAACGACATATCCCCCAACGCCTTATTGCACGAACGAATTCCTTCTCTTTTGATCAGTCAAAATCATCGTGAGTCTTGCAATGGACTTTTCGCATTCGAAACGGGCGAGATGTTATCAATGTGGATGATGGAATTGCGACACGTCAATGGTATAGGGTTGGTGGATTGAAGTTAGTGAGTACACCAACCAAGCAAGCATATCAGACAACAAGAGTGCTTGGCTTGACGCAAATGTTCACGTTGGAAAATAATTCAAGTCGGCTCCAAATATCTAACGGTTATACAAGCACAGATAAATACGATAACGCTTCAGTCCTCAGACACTATTCATTGATCACGACCATGTCTCGGGGCACTTTGAGTAATAAATAGCATGAGCTTATTCTCTACCTAAGGCTATGTCTTATCATTACGTCATTTCGCGCCGACACACCAACGACGAACAAAAAATTCCAGATCAACGCGACGTGCTTGTCACGCTAAGCAATCGATGCAGGCTTGTCAGGTTCAAGTCGAGACGAATCTCATTACATCAACGCGACACCATCTTCAAACAAAATGACTCCCCGGAACACCTCATCTTCACCATGAAAGAACCCGGCCACCTTGGATACACGAGCGAGCCTACACTGGGGAGTTTGCATTGTATGTGTTAGACCAGGTCGACCGACGAGGGCTCAAGAGACGACCGAAACCCATGCCGGGTGTGTTGATGGGACTAGGTCCAGTGAAGATGAACACATCATACAAAAAGCCACCGAAAGCACAGCCAAGGAATGGAGCTACCATAGGGATCTGAAGGACTGTCAGCTAAAATATTCCTCTTATGATGTGGACTCCGACTCACCCAGAAATAGTACCCGCCAGCAGACCACACTTCAGTCCCATATCCGAGCATGTACGAAACCAAACGAGGACCGAAATCACGAGCCAAGTTGATGGCATAACCAGTCTCCCAACCAAAGCAAGCACCAATACCGAAGATCAGGAAGAACAGGCCCAAGGGCATCAATGGACCAGCACCGATATTCGCGCTATCCGCCATAGCAAAGATGACGAACTGCAGAATAGTGCTGGCGATGAACTCGGAAAAGAACATACCAGTGCGTGTCATAAACTCAGCAGGATAAGTGCAGAATATTCCAGCGGTCGCGTTCTCGCCAATGACTGTACGTATACCGGGACCACCTTCATAGGCGTCAATGGCAGACTTGTAGTTGCCGTACACGATGGCTGCAGCAGCCATGGCACCCAGGACTTGAGCAACGGCATACACGGGGAACTTTCGCCAAGGATGACCTCTGAATAAGCAATTGGCTAGAGTCACGGCTGGATTCAAGTGACCGCCTGATTTACCTCCGACATACACTCCAAGCATGACACCGAGACTGAGTCGACGTCAGTGACGAGCTTTATCAACAAAGACAAGAAGCAACTTACCCCCAGCCCCACGAGATACTCTGATAATCACCCTTTGTTCCACGACTGAGCACAACCTGGGCAACGACACCGTCACCAAAGAGGAGAAGAATAAAGGTGCCAAAGAATTCCGAAAAGGCATCCTGACAATTCTCCCTTATTCTGCTCCAAGCATACTGCTCAGGTGGAGGTGGGATTGTGGGCGCCTCACTGGGTGCCTCACTGTACTTTTCATTCTGGCTCATCTCGACCTTTGTTGGGATAGAGGATTTGTGGACTGAAGACTCAGAGATGGAGTCGTTGATGGTAGAGATGGGCATCCTTGGAACAAAAAAAGTAGGTGAGGTTGCAGAGGGAAAAAGAATGGGTTGGGATGAGAAATGCTGGCAACAGGATGCAAGAGCGACAAGTTACAGTCAAGATTGGCGGTCGTCATCCACTTTGCTCGGCATTGCTGGGGATCACGTTACAATTTATGGTCAGCAAAGGACAGGATGCATCCCAAGGTGGTGCTTTTGCCCCTCGTTCCCGTTATGGTCAAGGACTCTCTCTGCGACTCTCGGTATCGAAAAACACCAACACAACATGTCGATTTACCGAAGCTGCGAACATCTGTCTTTGTCCCAAGCCCGGGCTTACGAGCATTGGGCTAGGGGGTAGGCTATTCCAGACACCCCAGGAAGTTGGAAGAGGGGGAGGAGGAAAAGGTCAGCGAATAGTCCCGATGAAATCGGACCATGGCACAGCAACGGGCCAAGATGGCGTCCGGGACAAAACTTTGCTTGGATTTGATCATGCGCGGAGGAGAATTTTGTCAACAATATGTCGCTCGGCGGCACACCACCGAAAACAAAAGACAAAGTCTGCCATGGGATATCATAATCCGACATGTTTGCTCTGATCAGGATGCTTACACCGAAGAGCTGGCATTGGATAAGAGGGGCAGAACGGTCGAGACTGGTGCGGTTCTATTCCCCACACATCTATCTCATCTCGAGCAACCCCAGACTCTAAAACAGAAGTTGGGAAAGGATTTGCAATCTTCCCGGTCGACCGAGGTCAAGCTGGGCCTGGTTGGTAGACTTGGCTCAGAAATAAGGTATGGTCAAAGTTATATGGCCCCGCATGTATGCGATGAGGTGACAAGCGGATCCCAATCAAGCTTCTGGAACATGGAGATTGTGCTTCCCCTAGTGCACTGCGGGGAAATGTAACATTTCACCAACCCCCTTCACTCTTCTTCTTTTACTCTACTATGTGCTGATGGTACAGGTACATTGGATAAGTATATCACTCACTTATCTACTTGTTCGCTAGTGGGATTCCCGATGGGCTGTGTGTGTCTTGTGACATGGCCTGTAATTCGGTGTCCCCAAGCCGAGGCTTAGCTTACAGGCTCGAAGAGGAAAGTCACGTTGGTTATGTGCGACCAACAAGGGTCTATGTCGACAAGGGTGTGTAAGAGGAGGATTCATTCGACATTCGTACTCATTTCGTGCATCTTTTCCGTCTGACAAGACTTGGGAACCCCGCAGCTGGGCAATCTCTTGGGGGAAGAGGGGAGACGGCGGGAATGGGAAACGGTTTCCCGAGATGCCTCTGAATTGGGAGGTTTGCACGAGAGAGTCTTGGAACTCGGTGTTTGTTGGTAATTGGATACCGAAGCACGTACATACTTAAGGCCTACCAAGGAATTGCGCCTGTTCGAGATGCATTCCCACATTGAAACTTTATAAGGTGATATTTTACACGCCCAGATCCGTCAGACTCATTTGTCACTGTTACATTTTTTGCTTGCCCCATTTGAACGATCCTTTCTCCACAACCTTCTTTCTGTGATCTGCTACAGGATTGCACTGCACTCCACTGCATAATGCCTCTCCTCAACGGAAAGTCAAACACTGCCTTCATTGGTGCTATTGATCAGGGCACTACAAGCTCGCGCTTCCTGATCTTTGACACCAGTGGCGATGTTGTTGCCACTCATCAGCTTGAATTCAAGCAGTACTATCCTCATCCTGGGTAAGTCAGATCGATAGAGATGTGGTCTTTTGAGCAGTAATTAATATTTGGTTCAGATGGCATGAGCATGATCCCGAGGAGCTTGTGAGCTCTGTTGAGCAGTGCATTGATGGTGCCATTGAAGCCTTTGAGAGCCAAGGGCACTCGAAAGAGCAGATCAAAGCCGTCGGTATCACAAATCAGCGAGAGACAACTGTCGTCTGGGACAAGACGACTGGCAAAGCTCTGCATAATGCTATTGTCTGGACGGACACACGCGCAAAAGATCTTGTGCGTCGTCTCAAGCGCCGTCTTGGCTCCAGTGAGCTGATCGGACGATGTGGTATTCCTCTCTCCACATACCCATCCGTGAGCAAACTGCTCTGGCTTCTGGACAATATCCCAGAAGTCAAAGATGCGTACGAGCGCGGTGTTCTGGCTTTTGGAACTGTCGACACATGGTTGACGTACAAGCTCAACGGTGCGACTGATCGCGATGTCTACGTTTCTGACCCGTCAAATGCGTCACGAACCATGTTTATGAATCTTGAGACTCTCGAGTATGACGAGGACATTCTTGACTGGTTCCGTATCGATGTTTCCAAGATTACGCTGCCAAGAATTGTGCGGTCTTCGGATAACAAAGCATACGGAACACTGGCTGGTACGTCTCTCAAGGGAGTCAAGATCACCGGATGTCTGGGCGACCAGTCTGCAGCGCTTGTCGGACAGAAGGCCTTTACCCCCGGTCTCGCCAAGAACACGTACGGCACAGGCTGCTTCTTGCTCTACAATGTGGGCACAAAGCCAGTTATCTCATCGCACGGCCTGCTGACAACAGTGGCCTTTGACTTTGGCGAGGGCAACACCATGTACGCCCTGGAAGGCAGCATCGCGGTAGCGGGCTCCAGTGTCAAGTTCCTTGTGGACAACTTTGGCTTCATCGAGTCATCGTCCAAGCTGAGCGCTCTGGCCGAGACGGTGGAGGACAACGGTGGGTGCACCTTTGTTACGGCTTTTAGCGGCTTGTTTGCGCCGTACTGGATTGACGATGCGCGAGGCACCATCTTTGGTATCACGGCGTACACGCAGCGTGGGCACATTGCGAGGGCGACGCTTGAGGCGACGTGTTTCCAAACAAAGGCCATTCTCGACTCGATGGAGAAGGACAGCGGACATGCCTTGACCGAGCTTGCGGTCGATGGTGGCATGTGTAACTCGGATCTGATCATGCAGGTACGTAAGGCGTTACCAATGTCTCGTCTCCACTCGACACATTTGAAAAGGATGATTTTGCTAACCCCTCGACTTTACAGACCCAGTCAGATCTTATTGGAATCCCGGTCAACAGACCCGGAATGCGTGAGACGACAGCACTGGGGGCAGCCATCGCAGCGGGTTTCGCCGTGGGCATTTGGAAGAGCTTTGATGACTTGAAGGAGGTTAACACCCAGGGTCGTACCATTTTCAAGCCGCAGATTGCCGAGGAGGAGGCGACCAAGCGTTTTGGACGTTGGACCAAAGCCGTTGAGATGTCCAAGGGCTGGACCAACGAGTAGATAGGAAGGTGATGAGCAGCTGATTGCTTATGTGTATGTACTAGTACTTAGGTATTCCAATGGTTCAGTTTAGCTTAGCTTAGCTTAATGTTTGCATGGATTCTTATTCTGCTGCCTGATGAAACACTAAGGATATGTATAGCCACTAACACGGTATCTCAAACCTCCAATATAGAGGCACTAAAGAAGAAATAAGCCGATGAATAGAAACTTGACTGCTTCTAGACATGCATTAGCTCTCCGATCATGGTGCCATCCGCGGCTCCGCAATATTATTTCCGAGAGAGGGGTTCAAACTACTGTATGCAGGCTACTTGCTGTATGTAGGCATGGAAGTATGTGTATTTCTGCAGGATGGAAATGAGGGGATTTGTTTCTTACGCTACCCATGTTGCCTTGCTCATTTTCGGTTGGTCCCGTCAGCTAAACCAAGCCCCCCTCTCAAGCCAAGTCATCTTGGCTTCTGTCATGGGTAATTGTCATGGATCAAGGATTGAAACGTTTCCTTACTCTCTTTTCTGCAAACTCCTGCAAGCTGCAAGCAAGGAGAGTGAAGCACACAAACGCCGGGTGTTCCGGGGAGAAGGATGCTTGTAATGCCGAGCAGTCACATGTACGTGTAACGGTGATGCGAGGATGGCCATAGACAGAAGGTCTGTATCCGTAATGATAGAGCTGTTGGTTCTGGGGCGTGGGGAAATAGCATTTAGCATTGGCATCTATCTGGACTCGGCTTTCTTCCCCAACCCATGACAGGGATGGCGTGGTAGGACCTCGGATGTTTGCTCTGATAGAGTCAAACGGCCATTGTAGCAGCCGTAGGTTTTTATTTTTATTTTTATTGTGTTGTAGTCGTATTTTGAACATAACAGCATTGAGATGGTGTTGTCTGGTCTAGAATAGGTGGTAATAGTATTGAGGTAGTTAGTAGTCAATATCAATTGATAATTGCTGACTGGAATCATTGTGCTGATCTTGTCTTTTTTCTTGTGTCACTTTTGCCCCTCATTTCTTTGGCCAGCAAATCATTTCTCTTTCTCCACCCACTCACACTCGACTTTTCTCCTTCCTACACTCCACATCCATCAAAAAGGGTTCGGCTTTACTTTTATCACCCGCATCTTACAGACACAACCACGCATCGTCTCCATTCCAGGGAATAGGAATAGATGAAGGAAGATCAACAGAAAAGTCAAAGGGGCGATTTGCAAGGGTCCAATCTTCCCATCCCAGTGACCCAGTAGCTTATCTCCCCCAGACCCTCTTCTTTCCCATTGTTTGGATTGATTGTGGAGAGAGTCGAGTCCGACAGTGACAAGCACAGGATCGGATCGACCATGACCATGACGTCCATCAGCGGGCCCTCCATGGCTGAGGAAGAGGCCAATTCGACTTTGAGCAACGACGATGGCTCCAGTGGTGATGACTCCAGGTTAGCCGGTACTGGACCTTCCAAGAAGCGGAGGAGGGAGAAACACCAAAAGATATCGTATGTTTCTTTTTCCTACCTACTCTATCTACCTATATAACAAGAATGGTCAATTTTCTAAATCATTTCGCCTTAGGTGTGAGATGTGCAAGACTCGCAAAGTGAAATGCGACCGCGCTGAACCAGCATGTTCATGGTGCGCTCGCCACAACAAGGCCTGCATATATCTCGAGCGTCAAAGACCCGGCGCTGGACGGAATGGGTTTAGCATGGAGCTCGAAGCCAAAGTGAATAGGATCGATGCCTTGCTTCAAGCCCTGGGCCGGAGAGTCGAAGAACATATCGTGCAAGACCACTCTCCGGTCGTGTCTCCAGGCGTATCTTCTGCCAACGCCAATACCGGTTACAATGCTTCACAGCTGGACAGTCGACTTACCCCAGCCACTCTCCCAAGGCAATCGTCTTTCTCCCAAGCCAAGTCACCCGCTATATCGAGCTCTTGGCAAGTCAACAGCAACCAGAACACAGCTCATCCATCTGCTCAGACACCGCAACCAGGAGCCAGTGCACCAACACCAACTCATGCAAATATACCAATACCAACACCTATATCACGAAATCCATCAGTTCAATCATATACCATCGATCTGCCGCCTCACGACATCATCTATAGTCTGGTAGATCTCTACTTCAAGCACTGCGGAACATGGTGTCCCATTCTCGAACGCAAGACCATCTTTGCCACCTTCTTTGGCTCAACGTCGATGGAAGAGCCTGATCGAATCTTGCTCTATGCCATTGTGGCCACCACTTTGCGCTTCCTCAAGGATCCCAGGCTATCACCCGAGATGAGCGCATACTATCACTCAGTCGCCAAACACACAGTCCAACTATACGCCATGGAGCACACCACGGTTCCTGCACTACGAGCCCTCGTTATAATAACTTTGGATGAGCTGGGAACATCCAACGGACCAAGAGGCTGGAATCTTCTGTCATTGCTGGCTCAGAACGCTAGACAACTTGGTTTGTGCGAGGAGAGCAGCGTCTTTTTATCCGCAGAAGCATCTGAGGTCACGCATACAGCCTCATCTCATAGAGTCGCAGCTGGTAAACCCGAGTCTTGGATCGAAGATGAGGGACGAAGACGGCTGTACTGGATGATATATCTTCTCGACAGATATGCGACCATTGCGACGCCCACATTTGACTTTGTCCTTAACGACACCAAAATCAACCGCTTCCTACCATGCTCTTATGATCTGTTCTCCAAGAACGTGCCCGTGGAAACACGATCGCTAAGCCCATGCAACAACAAACAATCACCCATAATGACCTATCTCGTTAATAAACCCGAGAACCTCGGCAGTTTTGCTTACCACTGCGAGATTCTTGTCATTCTGAGCAGGATACATGAATTTCTCAAGACACCTGTTGATGTTACTTCGCCGAGCGACATGGCAGAATGGCGCAACACATATCGCAACCTCGACCGCACTTTGGATGGATGGCTTCAAAGCTTGCCAAGTGAATACAGCAAGATCTCCGCCCTATGTCACTCTGACCCTGCGAGTCGTGTAGCCAACTGGTTCATGCTCCATAGCGCATATGTTACAGCCGCTGTACGCCTTCACTCCTCAGCAGCTTATCCCACCGTGCGCTCTCACATTTTTGTTCCATCGCACTACGCCATGCAGAGATGTCTTTCTGCAGTTCAGAGCTTGGGAGATATCACCCGTGATGTCCTTGAGGCAGACGGGTTGAACCTCCTCGGGCCCTCGTTTGCGTTCTCGCTTTGGGTCGCGGCGAGGCTTCTTCTTGTTCATGCTGCTACAATTGGGTGTGCGGTAGATTCGCAGATTGACTTTTTTATTGAGACGCTGCGAGATGTCGGACAGCATTGGGAGGTGGCGAACAACTACTCCAAGATTCTCCAGCGTATTGTGCAGAGAGCTCGTCAAGGTGACATGGGCTTTTCGGCGATGCGAAGGTAAGACAAGTGGTTTAATGACGACGTTACTCAGCTAACGATTACCAGGAGCGCATACGACCTGGTTACCTTAACATCCACCGCTAGACACTCAGGCTTGGAAGCGACATCAACACAGGCGACATCTCTGAGCGAGCTCGATAATATCGACGTCTTTGAATTCTTCAATTACCCGCGCACATCATCATGTTCTAATGCACAATCGCAGCTGCAGCTGCAACCCATCCGTACTCCAGCACTAGGGCCAGAGTCAAGCAGGAATAACGGGGTGCCTGATCCCGAAGCTGACTGGTTGGCATTTGGATCGCCCTACACCTGATTTGAAAGAGGTTATGGCTGGTTCAGTTTAATTAAGATATTGGAAAAGCCTCGCGGCATGTACATTCTATACTTCCTAGAGCGGCGATGGGTTTGCATCATCTTTCACACTGATAAAGTAGCTGCTTATGCAGATTGTCTCAATATCAAAGGTACACGGCAGTACGAAATCGTCTGTTGACACCCCTTGAGATCGGGATTGAAAATTCCCACTTCAATTACGATCTGTAGAGCCCGAGTCAATTCGCATGCCATGCTTGTCTCTGCTACAACCACCCCAATAATGTCTGGAATTGAGTTCAGCCCTTGTCGATCACTCGCGTGCACTCGATCGAAGTTCAACGGGCGCGTAAGCCATTCCTCAAAGTTAAATGCTGCCCCAAACTTTGTCTCAGCTCCCAGGTGTTACGATGCCAAGGGAGATCTACATTCCAATCTGTGATTGTTTATGGGGAGTGTTTCAGATCGACAAGACATGGTATTCATTCATCTATAATCATCATAACTATGCTTTCAGTATCGTAAGAGGTATCAAAGCCATAACAAACTTCCAGTGTCGTTTCAAGCGTTAACATGAACATGAATCGTAAACAGTAAACAAACATTCCTCTAGCTATCCCAGATAGCTCCGTAAGCTGGAACACCACGCGTTTCCAGCCCGTAAACAATTTTCTTGGTGATTTTCTCATTCGCGATAATGATGACAGCCTCAGCTTTGAAGGACTTGACCAAGTTGTAGCCCATCTTCACCAAGTCGGGTCTCCCGAGCTTCTTCGTATCGTGGATAACCGCGTTGGGGATGCTCTTGCTGATGGTATGGCAGATTTCCTCGCCGAAAGTCTCTTCTGGGTTCTTGGTCGACCAGATGAGCTGAGTTGGGCAGGATGGATTTTGGATGTGGCCCAGGACAGGACCGATGCCTGAGCCAGTCGCGATGAGGACGACGCGGTTGAACAAAGTTGCTATGCGCATGACGCCGCATGTAGGTATGCCACGTGTCCAGATATATGAGGGGCCGTCCTGGATGGTGGCTTTTGTCCAATCACCCGCGTTCGAAACGACAAGAGAGTAGCCCTTTGATCTGCCGTTTACCGGCTCTGGGGTGGGGATCGTGGCGAAGGAGTGCCACTCCTTGAGAGGCTGGCGTGAAAGGCGGGTGAAAGACCCGTTGACAGGGACAGTGTAGTCAAAGTGAAGCCTGATAGCGTGGTCCGAGAGCTTTTCAGCTTCTACAGGGACTTTTCGAAGGAAGCACCACGAAGAGGCAACGCTAGCTGTAGCTACAGCCAAGAGCCAAAAGGCAGGCGATTTGACACAAGACTCTCCCAGAGTTGTGCCAACTGGGGTATTATCGTTGGCTGAAAGGACTACTTGGACCCAGAAAAGAGCAAGCATAGTCCAACCAGCGAATCTGTGTGTTCTCTCAAAGAGGTCATGGTAACGCTTGCGGACAGATGGCCAAGCCATACCAATCATGCCCACGAACATGGCCGAGAGAATCCAAGAAATGACTTGAGATGCGATGGACAGGTTACCCCAGTCGGGGCAGTTTCCAAACGTACAGGCAATGTCTGCAATATTGGTAGCCAAGAGCCATGCTCCTGCACTCGCAGCTGCGCCAGAGTGAACGCCGCCAAGATGGTAGATCTTTGCACAACGAGATCTGATAGCAAGAGGCCAAGACTTGGGTACGCTACATGTGATAGTGTACAGAGCGTTGATGACAAATTCTTGACGAACAAGAACGGCAGTAGCCAAGTTGATGGCTGTGATGATACCCATCCATTCTCGGTTAATGCTGGTGAGGAGAAGAGCGATAGCAGCACCGATATTGAACAAGCCAACAAGTGAGAACAAACGACGGTAGACGATAAGAAGTCTGTGGCGTATTCCTCGGGCGTGTTTTGGTAGGTCTTTCTCGGGGAGAGCCTTCTCAAGATCATAATTGTGCTCGGGGATGAGAGTCGCATCAGAAGCATCTGAGAAAGAGCTGAACTGCGTAGCACTTGAGGCGTTTGAATCCATGCGAGCGTGTGCCAGAACAGCAGGCAGAGGAGTGCGAACCTCATTGCTGACAGCCATTGACACAGACATTTTTAGAGCATGCTTGTCGACTTTACCGTTTGCGGTCATGGGTAAGGTCTCCAGTTGGTGGTAATGAGTCGGCATGGCGTAATAAGGCTGGAGAGTCTTGAGGTGTGCCTCTACGACCGGAACAGGACAATGGCTGGGAGTGACAAAGGCGTGTATCTCGTCGTTGATCAGAATAGCAGTTGCTGATTGAACTGAAGGGCAAGACTTGATGCATGCAACGACGCCGTCGAGCTCGACTCGGAAGCCTTTGATTTTGACTTGATCATCAATGCGGCCAAGGATATGAAGAGTGCCATCTGTGTTCCATTGACACAGATCTCCGGTGTTGTACATGGTTGATCTATAAATAGTCAGTATGGTGCTATGCAGAGTTCCGGAATGAAAAGCACTTACCCGTCTTCGGCAAATGGATCAGGACGGAATCTTTCAGCTGTCTTATCGGGAAGATCTACATAGCCTCGCGCCACTCCCGCGCCACCAGCCCAGACATGACCGACCTCTCCGACAGGAACAGGTTTTAGGAACTCATCCAAGATGTAGACGGTATTTCCTGGTGTAGGTTTGCCAATGGATAGAGGTTGGCCTGTTTGATGCAGGTGAGCAGTGTTGACGATAGTGGTTTCTGTTGGGCCATAGCAGTTGAAGTAAGATACATGAGAAGCCCACAGGTCCGCAAGTCTATTTGCAGTCAGTTGAGGCTTTCTTTTCAAACAAGACTAGTTGCAACCCACTTTTGACAGCTTGGTTCACCTGCTGTGGCGACTGTTTTGAGTCTTGGGTAGTCTTTAGGGTCCTGTTTTGATAGAATGCTTGGCGTACAAATAAGAACATCCAACTACAAGATGTATCAGTATTGGACTCGCAATGGTAGTCAGGAGTCTTACCTCTTTTAGAGCTTTGGACCAGTTTGATCCACGAAGGATCAGAGTACCTCCATTGGATAGACAGCCAAGAGTTTCCCAAGCAGCTTCGCATGTTAGCTATGGTATAATACTTCATTGTGAACGAGAACAGATCATGACTTACCCATGTCAAAGCTGACGTTCAACACTTGACCAACACATGTTCCTGGTCCAATGCCCAAGTTTCCTGGTGCCTGGCATAGCAAGTTTGTGACGTTGCGGTGGCTAACATCTACTCCTTTTGGTGTGCCAGTTGTTCCTGACTAGTTAGATTGGCACAAGTGAAAGCATGAGAAGATTCGCCTTACCTGAGGTATATATCACATAACAACCAGCCTCAGGTGTACTGAAGGGGACAAAGTCTGTCTTGTTATCGAACTCATGTGCCTCCTCGATAGTGACAACGTTTGAAACTCCTGTGTTTGATAGACGATGAGCTGTAGATTTTGACGTCAAGACAACATTTCCACCTGTCTGTTTCAACACAAAACGCAGAGTCTCATCCGCTACGACGCCTCCGTCGAGAGGAACATATTGAGCACCACATGACAGGATGGAGATGATTCCAACGAGCATGCCAACACCACGCTTGACAACAAGAGGCACACGATCCCCCGGCAAGACACCAAGACTTTGCAACCGTTTAGCCAAGCTGATGCTTCGTTGGGCAAGCTCGCCATAGCTTATCTCGACAGGTGGTTCGGCAGAGAGATCTCGTGCCGCCGTTGCCGAAGGTTGTGTGGCGGCATGGTGAAAGAAAGCTTCTGTGATAGTTGAGAAACTAGGCCGACTACATGTACCTTGTGTGAAGGACATGGGGACGGCAGTCCCCTGAGGTACTGCAAGCACGGGAGAGGTCATGCCAGGCAAGCTGGGTGTGTGAAAGAGGATGGAAATGACGATCGTCGTACAAGAGGTTTCAAACGAAAACTCAAAATACTTGAATACTAAGAGGAAAGTGTGCTTGGGTGGTTGTGCTTTGATGATTTGAAATTAAAGGAGTGCATGAGAAGAAGTCTCTCCACCAAACAAGCAAGTGTGTTCTTAAATAAACAAAAGCTTTTCCCTTCTCCGCTTTCTGCAACCTCTCTCTTTTTCTTGTCTCTTCCCTGTCGTCGACCTATCCATAGCTTAAACCAGCCTTCCTCGTCATTGCTTGGCAGGATTATTCCAAGCTACTGTACCCAACAAGTTGGAAATAGTAAAATGTCCAGGCAACCCGGCTAGTCAGGTGTGTAATAAGAGTTGCAATTTTGGAGGGGCGGTCTTCACTCAGGCCGCGCCCTCCTCCGAGGTGCGTCTTTTTTTCCTCTTCCTGTGTCAAACGTGTCCTGATATGGCTCCGCATAGTCCTGTTTCCTGGTTTCCTTGGAACTGGCTTATCAATTGGGGTAAGGAAAGACCTCCGGCTAAAGCCGTATCCAGTTTGGGGAGAGAAACCGCTTTGAATCTTACAAGGATTAGGCACAAGCACATGATGATACGGGACGGGACGGCCTGAATGGGCGAAGATTTGTTTGCTTGCAAAAATGCAGTTGGCAGATTTATTCAATACTTTCTCTCACCGTCGAATCTAGGAAACTGAGTTTTGGTATAGTCTGTGGATCTGATCCCTGTCAGTTCGATTGCTAGTCCTAACTAGACCCGCATCTAGTGAGAGATCTGCGGGAGATAGAACTCGGTTCCGCGGATGCGGTCACTACCAGGGTTGCCACGACATGCCCAGCATGCGGGAGCTGCAGGATCTGACTCCGGCATCTGTCGACATGTTACATGTACGATGACGAGTCTCAGTGACATCCTGCTGAAGATGGGATGAGACAATGTGTTCATAATTCAGGCTTCTATTGCCAATTTACTTATTCGTGTTTTAATACCTTGAGCTGCCACGCAGAGACAGTACCTCGGCTTCTCTTAGGTCTGTTCAAATCTCCACAAGTGGCAGGCCGAAATCTATCAATCAATCTAGCCTCAACAAAGATCATCGGTTTTCATCAAACTACTGTAGACTAGCCACGCGAACGGCTAGACACTTGGACCAAGCCAGCGGAATTGACAGACACAAAGATCGACAACAAGCTCAGACTCAGCGATGTACAACCAGACCTTCCAAACATAGGAAAAGATCCCCAACCACCACCTTTTGAAATACCGCACCCGAGAAAAAAATGTATTAGTTTGTTTGTAATACATAGCAATAACAAATGTCGAGAGAAAACCTTCACCTGAATGCATGTTGGGAGGGAATCTGCATGTACGTACCATAGAGTAAGACAAACGCAAGCCGTGTCTCAGTTGAATCAAAGACACTATCCACTTTCGATTGACTGATCGACGCGACTAAGTTCACGCGTTCTTTGACGTGCTTATCCGAGGTGAAGTACCTGGTTGTCTTGTATTTTACCCAGCGCGTTCCGTAGACAAGAAAGCAAACAAGCCAGCCAAAGACATCAAGTCATCATCCACCGAGTCAATCTTGCCAAGTGCGGCCTTCATTCAGCTACAGTGTTTTCTATACACACTCCAAATCAGCAGGCAATGGACGATCAGCTTATCCTCCCTTCCACTCCCGCAGACGGCGTACGCGTCCTCGCGTTAAACAGGCCCTCCAAGCGAAACGCCCTTTCGCAGGAACTCATAACCGTATTTCTGGAACAGCTCAAGGCAGCATCCAGGGACGATGGCGTGCGAGTCATTGTCATCACTGGCAGCTCGACTTTCTTTTGCGGTATGAACTCACTCCACTTGTTACCTAAACCCGATTCCCACAAGGGCAGGGGTACATCGAACCCCCCGGCACTTGACCAGGCCAGCTGACAAGACCTGCCTAACCAACAGCCGGAGCTGATATCGGGGAGATCTCACGCCTCGATGCGGAAGGCGCGCGGGACTGCCGCTACTTGTCGGATCTTTGCTCGGGGATGCAAGCCGTGCGCAAGCCTTTGATAGCGGCTGTCGAGGGAATGGCGGTGAGTTGACAGTTCCACTAACTAACTACAGCATAACCCACAGAAGTCAGGAACTCTGGACTATACGGTCGGTAGTACAGTACAAAGCTGATGTTTATGTGATTGACAGCTAGGTGGGGGCTTTGAGCTTGCTCTCATGGTAAAAGTTTTCCTCCTCTCGTTCCGGAACCCGAAGCTGATGAACAAATGCTCTTAGTGCGACCTGATTTTTGCAGCGCATGACAGTCGATTCGGTCTCCCAGAAGTCACGATTGGTCTTATTCCTGGTGCCGGCGGTACACAACGGCTGACCAATGCGGTGGGAAAGTTCAAGGTGTGTGCTAATGAGTTTGAGTCTTCCACCGTCTCCTTTCTTCCTCCCCTGTACAACTGAATTTTGATGAGTTGGCATTGACGCGTGTGAGTGATAGGCTATGCAGATGATCCTTCTTGGTCGTCCCATATTGGCAGAAGAGGCCCAGTCTGCAGGTCTAGTTGTGCAGCTATATGAAAACGGCAGCGTCTTGGACAACGTGGTCAAGGACACGGCATCGGCCCTTGCGGCGCTTAGCCCCATGGCTTTGGGCTTGGCTAAGGAAGCAATCTGCAAATGTAAGTGGCTTAAACGCCTGTCTCTATAAGTAGGTGAGCATGTCATGTTGACTGATTATCTGTCATAGCGGATGATTTAGGTGTTGATCACGAGTTTGAGAGGAGTTTGTACTACTTTGCTTTTGGGACCAAGGATAAAGAAGAGGGTGTCAAGGCCTTCTTGGAGAAGAGGAAACCTGAGTGGAAGTCCAAGTAAGTCAGTCTACTCTTCGTCTAAACTCTCACGTAAGTTTGGTTGAGAGGAAGATCATTGTGTGCATGATGCGTGCATAATGGTTTGACACCGGAAGTCTATATCTTCCGCTAGTGGATGCTATTGGTTTTTCAAATCTGCCAATGTTACTTCGTTTCCTCGGTTGGCTCGTCCCGTGTTGCCAAGTCATAATATTGATTGACTACTGTCGATCATGAAGAGCCCTATTTTTCTTTGTCATGCCGTGCGATGATCTTTCCTCTTGGCCATTTCTTTTGATCATCTGCATTTGATCCTTCACTCTATCTTCGTCCAAGCCGTGCCAATCGTTTATGTAATCGCCCTTTGCTACAGTTAGGCTACTCTCGTCGATCATTTGTAAAAGGATTCGTTGTACTCTGTAGACACTACACACACTTCAAGCCACATCCAATGGGTATTGGTAATACAACGGCATTCCACAATGCTATAGGGTTGGCGTCAATATAGTTACGAAAGGTTCTCCCATCTCACACCTCCCAATTGAGTTCTGGCACTGGATAGCGTAACGTCTGCAAATAGGTTTGTTTGATAAGTCGAAACACGAACGGCAAGAATTTCCGCAATGGACCTATGAATTCACTTCATCTTGTGGCCAAGTTCCAAGTGCAGGAAGCAAATGTCTAAGACTGACTCCTTTGTTTTATCTTCCATCTTCTCGGAAGCCAGTTTCTCTGTCACCTTAACGCCATGAGACGTGTGCATCCACGATAAAATCTCACAAGTCACATATGCCTATCCTAAAAGTCAAAGTGATCACTGGACTCTCTTGAAAAAAAACTCATCGTCTAGGGTCTAGAGACACGTGGTTGATTGACTTGTTGCAAGCCTCATCGTATGATTTATCCTCAGCGCTAGGGCCGTCAGTCTATAGTCCCTTGTCTCTCTGTCAAAGCGTAAACGCCATTCCTAGTCACTAGTATCTGCGGGCCGTCTTAGCCGCCAGTATCTAACGAACCTTGGGCTGGAGCTTGGCAGGGACTTTACTGTTTCTGCCTGAATAGTAGCTTAGCGACGGGTGGTTTATTGAAAGTCAGAGTTTTCTGCCCACATATCACGTTGTTGGATCTCGCCAATGTGAATGGCGCAGTCTTGCCTTGTTGAACCAAGTTCTTTCATGTACTTCGTCAAACTAGTATACTAATAATTCAAGTATTTACACATAGAATTGGGGATGAGCCAGATTATGTTCGAACATATCGTCTAGCGTAGCAAGCATAAGTCATCTTTCAAACAGCCTCCTGATGATAAGTTTTCCATCTTCAATTACACTTTTTAAGCATTATAACTCCAATGCTCACACAGGACCTTTTTTTTTTTTTGCCTTTGCTTGCTGCCTTAATATAAGGTTTCAGCTGGATATAAGATGTGCTGTTTACTTACTTCCATCCGGTTTTTTTCCTCTTCCTTTCACTTACATTAATAAATCACAAACAAGATATATCTGAGGCAATTAAGCCTAATATAGCCCTTCCAGGATTAGGGCGGCCGATTTTCTCTTTAATAGCTTCTGACAGATATATCTTATTTGTGATTTATTAATATAAGTAAAAGGAAGAGGAAAAAAACCGGATGGAAGCAAGTGAACAGCGCATTTTATATCCAGCTGAAATCTTATAGTAGGGCAGTCATGAGGGACTGCTGGTAGGAGGAAGAAGACATGTTGTTGCTTCGTTGCTGGCGTTGGAAGGGAGGAAATCGGTCGGAAGATAGGCGTTATCTAATTTCACAATAAAAAATACACTTTGTTTCAAACAGCCTCTTTACCTTCCAAACTGCTCCCTGGAAACAGAGTTCATGAAGGTAGTACCAGCCAATCGGAAGGTATCAGGCTCGACGCTGGATCCGTTGGGGTTGAAGTAGAAGTTGTATCCATAGCCACCACCGTTCTTGTACACAGGCCACTCGGGGATTCCGGCAACTGGTAAAGTGTCAGTATCAATATCACACAACCATCTTCGTTTGAATAACTTACGGCCGTGCTCATTGGGGTTTCCTTCTGTGATGAAGCTAATCCACATTCGAGTAACAAGCTGAGCAAGGTCGAGTACCTCCTTGGAGGCATTATGAAATGGACCAAGATTCTTTCCATAGCCTGAACCGAGCTTGTTAAAGAATACGTAGGCGACTTCGACGAAGTGAGGGGTTCCGATTTGAGGAGCTTCACAATGGTTAGTACATCTCCCCATCAGAGCTTGACAGGATAGACTTACGCATGTTTGTGTTGGGCGACTCGAACAAGTAAGTGTAGGCAGGCACACCGTACTTGGACCAAGCATCAGACCTTCTGCGTCTCCAGCTAACGAAGAGAGAGTCACCCTGGAAAGCTGCCATACGCTTAAACTGAGCCTTGACAGAGTCGTTAGCCTTTCGGCGGTAACCAGAAGGCACACCGAGGGCGTCAATGTTGGGGTACAAAGCCATCAGAGTCTCGGTAGTGTTGGCGTCAACGCCGCTCGACATGATAGAAGCGGCGAATTGCTCATCAGTGTCGACACCAGGGCCGGCAAAGAAAGTACCCTCGTCAGCATTTGTGCCGGTCATCAGAGGCACCTTGACGAACTTGCCGTTCTCAAGAAGTGTAGAGGGATAATCGGGAATGAAGTCATTGTCCACGACAGGGTAGAAGTTTCCAGGAACCTTGGTGCTGGTGGCGTTGAGCTTCTCGAAAGACACCTCACGGAGGCACGCAAGCTTGTCGGAAGCTTCACCACATCCAGCAGCTTCGGCGATAATGTTGTAGCGTTGTTCAGGAGTAGTGAGATTCTTCATATCAGTTCCATCAGCGCCAGACTGAGCGATGATACCTCGGAAGAGCTTGTCGTCTCTGCCTCCGTAAGCAGTAGCGTGGTAGCCGACATTACCACCACCGGCACTCTCACCAAAGATGGTGACCTTTGAGGCGTCACCACCGAAAGCACCGATGTTCTCCTGAACCCATTCCAGAGCCAGGCGCTGATCTTTCAAGCCGAGATTGGCGACACCGGCGTCCATGATGTCCTTGCTGGCCAAGAAACCCCAGAAAGCAAGTCGGTCTATTTGATGTGAGTAGTGAACCACAATACTGTGCTGAAATTGACTTACAAGCAACGGAAACCGCAACGAAAGGCTTGCCAGACTTGACAGCTTCCTCGACCATGAATGTCATGTTGTAGGCACCATTGGCAGCAAAGTCCATGGTCCAGCCTCCACCGTGGATGAAGACACCGACAGGAAGCTTCTCATCACTGCTACTGCCCGCTGGTCGGACAACGTTCAGCGTGAGACAGTCTTCGCTGAAAGTAGCAGGACCTTGGTCGCCGGTATTCTGAGGAAAGTCAGTATGCAGTTCTCACATGAGGCTAGAGGCATCATCTACTCACACCATAGCCAACACAAGAGTCACCATACTTCTTGACCTCGAGAGTGTCGAATGTCTCGTTCAGACTCTGGGGGTTCTGGAAACGAAGTTGGCCGACAGGAGGTTGAGCGAAAGGAATGCCCAAGAACAGATCCTGGTTGTATCCAGGCTCATATCTTCCTTCGAGAGTACCGTTCTTGACCTTGACGGTAGGTGCTTGTTGCGAAACAACACCATCAGCCAGAAGGGCGGCCACAGTGACAAGGCTTAGAAGAGAAGGCATCGTGAAGAGATGTTAGAGCATGCGACTTGTTTCTCAACTACTTCCAAGCCACCACATTCGCGGGGATCATGATCATTTAAGTCGTTTTTACTCTGTAGCCCCGTATATGGAACCCGCAACGGTCTGGAGGTCTTGGGGGGGTTCCAAAGCTAGTGCCCGACTTGAGTTACATTCTACGGAGAAGACATTCAACGTCATGCAGAGTGTTTCTTTGCTTTACTCAGTAGTGTGTTGTTTCTGGTATAGACAGCATGATTTCGCCCCAGAGTCAAAGCTTTCATGACACAATGTCGGTCCTCAAATTACCTAGTTAGTGTCTGTTTCCGAATCGTGCTTCAGTTGCCGAGATTAACTGCCGCCCTCTAGAGCCAAGTCACGGTCAAAAATGGAAGAGAACACCCCATGGGAAAATAAATACACCACTAAGATGCGGGGGACATTTACGCTTAATCGGAATAACATCGGTTCTCTGGACTCATCATTAGCATTTGGACCACATGATGCTGGGACGATGAAACCCGATGGTCCGGGTTTTTAGAGTATGGAGTGCATTAGCTTCATTAAACGGGCCGTTTAAAGGGGAATTGGGATCATCTCAACTTGGCATTGGAATCGACGAACAAAGAGCTTAACCGCTTTCTACTTTGAGTCGCTGAGATGCGGTTTGCCGATGCAACCTCGTCATGGTTCAAGGATAAAAGTTGGCCGAGTCCAAGGCATGACGTGATGAATTTGGGATCGATATAGAAGTCATCTTTGACATTTACAAAGACATATTTAAAGTAAAATAAACCGCATGCGGGAATAGTTAAACCATTACTGTTCGAGATGTTCTGACAATCATCATGGAATTCTCTTTGCGCGATGAAGAATACATACATACATACATACGTACTGCATCCTTCCCCCACCGAGGTAGCCCGACTCCCCACTTGGACACTTCGAACGACCTGTTTCTTTTCATCTACAGTAGCATCATTGAAAGGTTACATATCCTCATTATCCCCGCAATTGTTCAATTCTGGGGTAGCTCCGGTGGGCTGGGGTAGCAGTCGGGCAGACACATGGCATGGCCCGCCTCGTGATTGAGCGCTTTACAGCCCGTAGTGGATGGACGTCGTCAATTGCTCTCTTTTACACGAGTTTCCCGTCTGAATCCTGTGCCGATTCACCGTGTCACATGTTATCATTACAAGCCGTTGCGGCGTAAGAAGAAATATCGCATTTGGCAGGTAGTCAATTTACCCCATTCTTGGCGTACGTATCAAGGGCATCTTGAACATAGTACAAGTGCTACTCATCAGCGAAATATTCTCCCGTCTGTATCAGCGGGGATATCGAATTGTAGCTAATCGCAACTGGCATCTATGTACCGCTTTGCTCTCCTAAGGACTAGCAGATCGTAGAGTTGCTTGGCAGATTTAGACGCAGGAGACGCGGCAACGAACATGTTGACGAAGATCATGTAACCCTGTACCTTTCCGGTGCCAAGAACATAGTCTCGCTCGATTCTGTGACCAACAGTCATGTACACCATCAAACTCCTGGAGCTCTAGTCCGATGGGTTTGAGTAATCGTGGCCTTGAATCAGCCGGGTCACTTGAATTGACAAGAAACTGTCATGGCTTACTATCCGGTCAGGGATATGGTATACATGGTAACGGCACAATCGAGTAGATAATCCTCTGCGAACGGACTGGGGCACAAGAGCTTGTAGATCTATCCTCACTCTAATATTTAAAAGTTGTGTATGTACGATGACAAACCTGAACTTGGTTAAGGAAGTTACCTGTAAATTGGAAGTTCTGGCAGCTATATTGCCAACAACTGAGACAGACTGTGGTCAAATATACTTTTCTGCAACAACTCTTATACGTCTTTCTCTCATCGTCCGCAACCGCGTGGTGCTCTCTCATTCTTATGACCATCACGATGCCCGTTCTTGTCTCAGTATTGCCTTAAGCACAATGTCTTACTAATGACGAAGTGGCCAGCTTCCGATTCTAAACTCTCAACAATTTCTACGTTAGCATCGCTTTGGTTGTTTTGGTACCTGGCGCCTTCTTCAACATCAGATATTGTATTAATATCTGGGACAGGTAATTTCCAAATAGAACCGTCCGTTGATGAGTCTACATGTGGTTGCTTCGTTTATCACTTTTGCAGTTGTTACCCTGTAGACAGGATAAAAATTTGGTTAACGTGGTCGATCGCGCAACAACTTTAAGCAAGGCGACATATTCGTTTCCTCCATAACAGCATGTTTTTCGAGTACTGAGTCCTGTGTACACAAAAGTCATGGGATATTTGATCGCGTGCGGATGATCCAATTAGCATTCCATTGTTGAGAGGTGAAATTTCCGCGGGAAAAACGCCACACCTAGACACTCCCTGAAACATGGACCACGACACAACACTTCACCTACTATTGACAATGACAGACGCTAGCACCTGGAGCAAACAAAGCCACAGCTCGGCCTTCCGTCAAAATTGACTTGCCCCTGTGCCCCTGTGCCCCTGAGCCAAGGTAAAAAAAAACTGTTGGCGATAGCTTCAATAGTGCGCGTTGAAATAAATCGATAGTGCCGGCGCAAGATATCGTTAGTTTCCTTCTGGATAACCAGTTACCGTGATTGGTGTCAACAACACGCTATGGATGATTTGGGAGACGCGCATTCTTTTGATGCTGGGCAGGGATAAAGGCTTGCAGGGGTTGGTCAGTTTAGGGGTTGAGCATGAGCTTGGGTGGGTTTGTGTCTTGTGCAGCTTGAGAGACCATGATGATTGATGTTTGAGGATCCATCCATATTGCGTTTATCTCAGAGGACACAGCATTAGGAAAGCCAGTGTTTATTATTGGGAGGCGAGAATGTAGTCAGGTAGATAGATATGATGCCTGATTCCCGTCTGTTGGAGCTGTTGAGCTCACGAAAAGCTTTACCAGCTCAAGGGGGGATGCACCAAAGCCACCCAATTAAAACACGTTTCACGTGGCGTTTTTAGCTTCAGCTGAAGCTCACGAATGCCCCTCTTTTTCCATTTTCTCATGGAATTCACCAAGAGTCGAGAAGATGTAGCGTAGCGTGGGAGACAAGACTTTTCGCTTTTCTATTGATCAGATTGTGGCAGCTCTCCCGTCCTGCTTCGAGCAGTAGGAAATGCCTTTTGGTGAGTGTTCAGCCTACCTAGAGACTTTGGTCCAAACAAGTGGCGCTGCTTGTTCACCGTTACGTTTCACCAGCCCAAAGTTTATGTGCATGCAAGTAGATAGTTTCAGGGCGTAGAATACGGAGCTGGAAGATAACGAAAAACAGCAATTGAGTTGTTCATGGGATGGGAGAGGTATCAAATAGGTAGGCTGGCTCTTGCACTGTGATTGTGTGAGAACTGTTTGCTAAACATCACGAGTATTTGTAAAAGTATTGAAGCGAAACAAATGCGACCTGAATCTCTTCTCTTGTTATTAGCGATATGATCTAGAACGATGGTGGAAAGTAAAGATCTGGAAAGAAATTGCTTGGCAAAGGATCCATTAAAGGGATCGACTACGGGAGTGAGGCACAGGCTTCCCGCGCTGTCAATCAGTGATGATCAGACCTGTTCAGGGCAACATTGTAGGCTGACAGATCCCTAACTTTCAGGGCCAATGAACCCCCGCACTCGTGGAACTTGTAGCACTCTTTACAGCGGGCAGTCATACCGTCGTCGTCAATTGAAATGAATTGACTGGACAAACTAAAGAAAGCATCGATAAATATTAACCCTCCCCTGATACAACAGAGACAAAAGTTAAACTCGACTACCGTGGCCTTCCCGTCGTATGTACGTCCCCTTTTTTTCTCTCTCTTTTAGCGAATGAAGCCTCGTCACAAGTTGATTAGAAAGTGGATAATGAGGCGTCAGAGTGTACCCACCATCAGCCAACCGTTGCAATCCTCACAGGCTGAAGCGCTGCTGAGACAGCATGTCCCCATTCAAAATAGCACTCTGGGAGCTTGTTTTAAGGAGGGAAACGATAGCGTAGTAGCGATGGATGCGATGATACTAAAAAAAAAAGGATAGAAAAAACCCCTGCTTAAGACGAGAGTCAGGGGTCGTCGTGTTCTTTTAGATCCCCTCTCAGCTGATCTGAACTGCTTCGTCATCCTTCCTTTTCTTGGTTTCTTACTCTCTCTCTCTTGCATCTGTAGTCTACACCTTCTTTTTCTCTGCTTATTTCGGCAGTGACAACTTCGCTCTTGCCAAAATGACCGTCCCAAGGTCAAACAGAGCGGTCGTTCTGGCCGCTGTGGTCTTTATCACCATATTTCTCGGCCTGGCGCATTTCCACCTGAAAACACCCAGCGAAACAGCCGTTCCAAGCAACAAGAATAGCGGAGTGTAAGATTTTCCCTCTTGCTCTTTTTCGCACAGCCAGAAACTCAATCTAACAACTATTCTGCCACAGCGACGAGCCTGCGCCTTTCATCCCCGAGAAAGAAGCTGCTGCTGCGGCCCCGACTTTTGTCCCCGCTGTGGACGAAGGAATTGGCGGTGCACCCGCTGTCGAGACCGTCACCGAAGTCGTCGAGGTTGAGCCGACCCCAACGCCAACCCCTCCCACCGCGCCCGACGCTGAGGATGAACATACACACAAAGTCACACCCGAGAAGCCCGATTTCGATCCTGAAGAGGCTCCCAGCGACCCCGAAGAGCTTGCTGCGGCCGAAGCAGCCGAAGCAGCCAATATCCAGACTCCTGTTCCTTCTCCCATTGACGAGGAAGAGTCTTTTCCTACACCCGATGAACTCTCCGAAGCTCCCGCACTGCCCGACACCGCTTCCTCCGAACTGAACCTCGACGCCTTTACCCCCGAGAAATGGATCAAACCCGCCGTCAAGGTCAACGACCCTGAGTACTACCCTTACGGACACTGGCCCTCCAAGCTTCCCTCCGATAAGCCTATCTGGAATGAGCCCCTCGGCAAGAAGCTCTGCATTGTTGATCTCGAGAGTCGTCGTTTCGATAAGCCTGGCTACCTCTGGTCGAACGAGATGACTTGGAACAAGAGCCGAGAGGTTCACGGCCCGTCTGGTGGTACATTGAACCACTGGGTCTACGGTATGTCTCTCGCTAATTGACAGCTCTCGCTTACTTTTGTGTACACCTGCTGACTATTCAATAGCCAAGATTCACGGATACCAGTACTACCACATCAAGATCAACAGTTACTCCGACCGTCGCGATTCCTGGAAGAAGCCATCCGTCCTCGCCCAAGTCCTCAAGAAGCACGACGTTTGCGTCTTCATCGACTCGGACGCCCTCTTCAATCGCCTCGACCTTCCTCTCGAGTGGCTCATGAACTACTGGAGCATTACCCCCCAAAACAACTCCATGGCCCTGCCTTTCGACCCTGACACCCAGCACAACCGCGACCGAAGGGGCAATTTGTTCCTCAACACTGGCTTCATGATCATGCAGAACAAGAAGAAGACCTACGAGATCTTCAAGGAGTGGGATGACTGCGCCAACGACGGTGGTCGCTTCCCCGATTGTACCGAGTTCCGCAACCGTAAGGGCTGGCAACCCACTGACCAGGGCGGCTTCGGTACCTTCATCCGCTACGCTTACGACAGCGAGATTCTCTCCCTGCCCTGCACAGAGGCCAACGGTTTCCCCGAGAGCAACTCTGGCTGTGATGGCAAGTTCATCAAGCACGTCTGGATTGGCAAGGAGGATCGTCTTGTCCAAGCCGTCGGTGCTGTTTTCCCCGGCGTCCTTCTCGAGACATTCCATAAGCAGTTCCTCAAGGAGTCAGAGAGCTTCAAGACTTCTGAGGACGAGCTTATTGCTGCCAATGGACCTCCGTGGTAAGCATCATAAACACTTGCTTTAGTTGTTGGAGTTTTGTCTTTACATGTGGCTGGGCGTTTTTATCTTTAAATTTCTTGGTCTCCGATCATTGGAGGAAGATATGTAAGGAAATGAATTGGTGTATAAATAGAATGCAACCAGATATAGATAGACCTAGGGGGTCGGTTTGGCAAAACCTGAATACAAAACACAAGTAATTTACTCTTCATACTTTTCCGATCTAGTTTTTGTAGCTGGAGGTGTCTCCCGTAGTGGTACGTGGCGTTCGCTCCCTTTGGTCGATCAAAAGTGATGGAGCTGGACGATGCAACCAGGAATACTCGGCATTCTTGACTTGACTAGCCCATTACTACTTATATTGCCAATCTGCATAATCCGACCACCCACCCCCGCAAGGTAAGCTTTGTAGTGAAGATCAACACCTCACGGAGTAGAAACAAGTCGGCTAAGGATTCTTTTTTATACACCATCTACACTTTGCAAATGGATCATTGTCAAGAATCGCCGTTTCTTCACCTACCGAAACTGAAATATAAGTCTTTAACAGCCAGGTTTTGGCCTGATAAGGTACCAGTCACCGAACATACCTCCCTTCCAGCAACAATGGCATACCTTTCCAAGACATTGCCTCGTCATCCTGTACGCTGTGAGCTTGTTGTGGCTTGTAATACGATATGTGAAGAAAATGAGCTTGTAGAACGAATACTATGTATTTGATTGTCCAAGGGCCCGTCGCTTAGACCGTCCTGGATGACTATGTTTTGCTATCATGATGAGTTTTTTTGCCGTCTCTCAAACGAGAGCTTGCCCTAATCTCTATACTAAGTTGGAGAGCACCCCAGAACTCGAATCAACCGAAAACGAAGATCAACAAGGGATCCCAATCTACGAGCTACCAGTAGGCAATCAACAGGGAGCTTCCAACTTGATCCACTCGTTTAACATGAACCGTAGGCACCGAAGAAGAAACGAACCGTGTATATATGGTTCTGCTGCTCCTGCCCTACTTCAGGCATGAAAGTCTCAACAGTCGATTGTCCCGGGTGCGGTACGCCTCGTTGCCCTTATTGCCGCGTCGAGAAGAAGACGATCCGTGGATAGAGGGAAAGGATGAGGGTGTTGGAGGGGAAAGATACTGTGTATTCAGTTTGTATGGATGCAACCACGCGTCGAGTTTGCACCAACCGGGAAGAATTATAATGCAAGTGTCATTTGAAACAAATCTCTCTTTTCTCGACGTCGCCTCTTCCTCCCGAGTGTCTAAACTTACAGATCTGTTGGCAGTAATGTGAATGTGCTGGCCATCCAGAACTCAGCAAGAACTGTCGTTGAAGACATTTTGACAATTATGTCAGTGCAAAGGTCAGGAACCTGCACATTCCCTGTCTCAGATGGGATCGAAAACTATCACTGCGTGTGTGACATGATAAATGATAGCTTGACCTTGATGATTGGGATTATAGATGAAGACGGCAGCAACGGGAATTTTTTGTAACACAGCATATGTACTATTGGGGACTTTGCTAGCGTGCACGAAAATGTCTTGCATGAGAGGATACACAAGATCCTGATCTGGCGACGGATGCCGGGTTTTCGTCTCTGATTCATGAGTTTGGCATCAGTATGTATTACCTCATGATATTGAGCACGGGTTCAGACTGGTTAATTCGTGTGGATACACCAATGCGTTGGCAAGAGTAGACTTCGCCAGTAATGATGAAGATCGATAAGATTAATGACACAAGCAATATTGGTAAGAAGGCATGTATACCTAGTAAGACATCCAGACGATTGGAGGAGCAACTGCGACCAATCCACATGACAACAGCATTGGTGTTAGACATGTTAGCTGCTAGACTCGTCCCAAAGTGACATGCTGCATTGGCACCTCCTGTGGACTTCTCACACAAGCTTACTTTAGGAGCTCCTAAATGAGCTTGACCTGCCCGCGCTAGTTCGAATTCACATACGAGAAAATGAAGGCGACAGGCCGACTACTTACTACAAGTGCGCGCTGATATTCCAGATCTTTCCATCTTGAGTTCTTAGCACATTTCAACTGCCATGGCAAGCCTCTTGCTCGGTCAGGAGATGGGCATGACGGTTGAAATAACAGAAATGCCAATTCTTACTGTACGTTTCAATTCTATTCGGTATGACCAACCAATGGGGAACAGACCACTGCCAGAGATGCCCATTCTACCTCGTTGCTCTCAAGATGACGATAATATAGCACTGCGGCCCATTGGTCACCTACACGCGAGGGTGTCATGTTGGCCAGTAAGAATCAGAAGAGTGATTTATGTACCACGTCAAATTTATATGATAGGCGCTAGATGACAGGCCTCACTTCGGAAGGCAGCAGATGCCTTCTGAGATGATGAGCTCTCATAGGTGATAGATCTGACCGACTTCTTCTGAAAGTGCAAGAACGACGTCACGAGCCCCGACGGGCCTCAATGCGGTGAAAGATCGTGAGCAAGACTTTTACTTAAGGTCGCAAAGACTCCCGCATGTCTGAGAAGATTTCGAAGTCTTTCCAAAGCCCGAAATTATTTGAACCATTGTTAAAATGAGACGCTCAAAACATCTATACCTTCACTGACAATTACGTCGGGAACTCTGTCATCAAATCACCTACACTCATCGTTCTTTGCAAGTTGCCTTCTAATCAAAGTAAGCCCAGCCACAGCCATTGAGTGTGCATACTGAACAAGATATGCCCTTGCTTCTTATCGACAATGAAGAAAACCCTATAAATCGAAGACAACGGCATCCAATAAAGAACAAGAAAGGGAAAAAGAGACGCCACAGACAACCCACTGCTGAGCGTATTGGCAGAAAGTCTAATCGTGCTACACTAAGCGTTGAAGCGCAACAGCTCTTGACAGAGAATGATGTGCTTATTGATCTAGCAAACCTTGATGGGGAAAATATAGCTCATTGCTTCATGACAAAGGACGATGACGATCCCAAACTAGAGGGTCAGGCCAAGCCGGTTGTCTTATTCTATCACCCAGATGCTCTTTCGGAGCTGTTATCGAACAGTCCAGAGCTCTCACTAAAGAAGGTGTGCCTGATCGACGATAGGACGTGCCAGGGTTCAACTTCAAAGGCACTTGGTGTCTGTGAGCCTCTCACTGTTTATGAGATGTTCAAAAAGCTACAGAGAAAGGTCAGTGATTTCCGATGGGGTTGACTTTTATATCTATATTTCCAAAGAATTCTCCAAGTGTCTCTTTTCCCCTCATTAGCCTTAGTAGACTTTCCAAGACTTTTCCTGAATAGAATGGGACAGATGGAACTAACTCTGATGGCAGAGATTCTTCATCACGGATCCTAGCGCCCATAGAAGATTAATGTAAGAATATATCCAGCTTTGTTCCATTGTGGCATGGCTAATTCAATTTCAGCTTTATAACCGACTTGAATAGTCACTTACTAGCGGCCTTGATGGCTACAGTGCCTCGAAGTCATTCTGATGCACTTATAACCTTTTTCTATTCACACATCACTCTTCATCCTTATCTAGGGATCTCTTCTTGGGTAGGAAGCCTTGTCAATTGGTCGGAGCAAATGTAACTCATCAGCCGTGATAGTCTCGTGGATTTCCAACTGTCGCGCATTCTTTCAGTCTGCCTTATTACTCGTGGAGATACATACAACCCTCGTCACTGGGACCTCGACAGCACAAAGACAGGAGCCGGTTGAGGGAAGTGCACGACATGAGCTTCCTCCGAGGCACGGTCGTGCCACGGGGCCAAGCGAGCGACTACCTATGCGAAGCACAAGTATCAGTCCTGATTACCGCCACCAGTCAGACGGTCTGGACAGGATATTGTTTTGTCGACACGTATCATGAGTCTGGAAAGAGGAGACACATTGTTGAAAACTGCTGTAAAAGCGAGCAAGACCCTGACCAAGTACAGCTAGATCCCTTTGTCGAGGACGAATCCGAGAACCCGATACTGGATCCCGGGGAATATTTTCTGACCTCATTGGACTGTCAACTAAAGGTCTTCAAACATGAGTGGATGGAAACGAGTCGCATGTTTACAAAGAGAGTGAAAGAATATGTATATACATTCCACAGGTTTCTGGTGCTCGGCCCAACTGACATGTTGTATTCTCAGATTGATCACTTCCTATATGAAGCCCAAGACTTACCTGGTAGATCCTCTCAAGCTAGACAGGAGCCTCTCAAATGGCTCCAGCAGACGAGACGAATGCTTACGAATCTGATATCATGCCTCGGCTTGACTATCAGTTGTTGGGACACCTACACTTTCCAAGACCAATTCAAAACACAATATGCGCAACGATGTCTCCAGTCCATCCAACAGAGCTTTGCCGATTCAAAAAATTGCCTGCAAGAGTTGGAAGGTATTCAAAGGTTATGTGACGGGCACAAAGAGGCAGTACGTATACATCAGCTCTCTAACAAAACAATGCTGATGCTTTCGTTCAGTTAAGTCTATACGGTATCGATAGGCAGAATCATATTTCGCAGCTTCAAACGAAAGCGGCTGAGAACGCGCAAACTATGAGCCACTTTCTTCTCTATGTAATTCCAGACTCAAAATACTTTTATGTATAGGACTGACCTGCAACCCGCTAGGTTCTCTCGCCTGTAACAATCGCAGCTACAATGCTCTCCATGCAAGAGAAAGCAATTCCTCCCATTCTGGGGCCTACCAAAGTGTCCTTCTTCATACTAACGCCTGTCTTGACGCTGGCTGTATATGCATTGTCATGGACGATTCGTTCCTGGGAGAAAGTCCAGCGATTTTTCTATCACATGAAACCGCGAGATGTGTATCAGTCTGAAACCATAGATCTTGAAGAGATTGTATAAGAATAGATAGAAGTGTTAAAACTTACAAGGAATCTACTTGATGTCAAGGCGATAGAGATTCGAAGAATGGATACAATAATACTAAGAATTAGGCCGAATCTGCTCTCTAATCTTGATTCTCTATCTTCACCTCTTTTACACGTCTATCTCCTTCTACGTTCTGGTTCAGTAAGTCCGGACGCGTCCACTGGAGCTGCAGCTCATTCGTCTTCCATCCCCACACATCCTTCTCTACATCCTCGATAATCTGAAAACCAGCTTTGTTGTAAAGAAAAAGCGAGGTCTCCTGCGTTTTGGCTGTGTATAGCAAAACTCTGTCAAAACCCTGCTCTTGAACAAACTCCATAGCCGCATTCAGTAATCTTTTGCCCACACCGAGACCTCGGACTCTCTCATCCACTATAAACCCACGTATCTGTGCCGTACCAGGTTGTTTCATGTTCTCGGCGTCAACCAGGATAGTGCCCACAATCTTCTGCGTGAATGCGGCGGGATCATCTGTATCTTGGACTGCTGCGAAGATTTGGTTCCGAGAGTCGGACTCGAGTCTTTGGATAAGATCGGCCCAAGCAGCGGCGACCGAGGTTTCGAAGGCCAGGCCCCATGAGTTCATGGGATGATAGTGGGTTATATGCATCTCGAGACATCGGGCCAGTAAACCCGGGCGATATCCTGGTTCGATGCTTATGTTCGTCTCCGATTTTGTCATATTGATAGCAAGATATGCCTCAAGGTATCAAGGACGTTACAATTCAGTTTTGGAATCAGAATTCTTTGAGGAAGGTCAGAATAGCATTGGTCAAGTCACGAAAAAAACCGCAAGATGTCTCGGCTTTGCAGTTGTTGAAGCTGACATTCACATTGAACTGCGGGGTATGATTTCCATGCGTAAGATTACCAATCATTTCTTTGTCTACTACCAATTCAACTAACAAGCAGAATAGCTATAGTTGGAACAAATTAAGAGTGAAATTCTGACAGATATATCGAGGCTGTGTATGGTTGGACGATTTGCGCATGCCATGAGTGATATCCTTGGGTACGAGTGACTTTGCTAGCCTTGATGACCCAAAAATAGAACCCTTGCAATGATATGAGCAACTAAATGGTAATCTCTAAATAGGTTGTAAAGTCTGGTATCATCAGGGTGTGTCCTCAAGACTAATCTCCAAAGAGTTTGTGATGTGCGATACTCACTCTTGAGATCTTACCCGTGAGAGGTAGCCGAAGAGTTGAAAGAATAACCAAGTCGGTCCCTCCAGAGGATTGTTGATCATCTGCTCACCTGCAGTTTGCGAATATTGCCAAGTCTTTCATTTCATTGGTCTCCTTAAAACCAGAATGACCTTTGTGATATTAGCCTTACAGAAAGTTAAGATCGTCTTTTGACAGTTGCATTCGGAACATAATGAACCGCCACATACCGATGCACCTTAACAGAAGCCTAATAATTTTCCGTCTAGGGTGACATTTCGGCGCATTGTCGGATTACGGTGTAGTCTCTCGAGGGTTTCCCCACGAGATTGAAACCATCCCAAACGATTGGGATTGGGAACGACATCCTTGGCCAGATCGATAGAGTGTAAATTAGCGGTGCCGCACTCTTACATGATGTATTACTATCATGTGCGTCAGACTGCTCGGCAAGGGGGAGAGTACGGCACAGCCACTGAAGAAATGGTTGAATCCTTCTGAAAGCCGGGGGAACGCTGGTAGAAACCCGGACCCCTGCAGAAGCACATGTTGAAACCAGACGAATTTGTCTGGCATATCCATGTTCACACTTTAGACCGAGAGATTCCCCATTGATGACAGTGACAGACTGGCTCCAGAGAGGCTGTTGGTTGGTTACATCTGTTTGTCAGAAATGTGATGTTGGTTCGTGTTTCGACCTGCCAGATGAATGTGCCATCCAGGATGGTGTGGAGTAATGAATTCGAGAGAGTGTGCGAAAGTGACAATTCTCGGCTACACAAACTCATCGGCTACAAGGTTTTTCAGTCGGAATTGCAAGGTAAGAGGTGAAACAATTGCAACGTTCACGGCCGATGATACAGTAGAAATGAGAGTCGGTGAGGATGTATGCTTGAAATGCAAGTTTATTTTCAATTGGCTACCTGTATATGCAAATGCCTGCTGTAGAGTCATCGACTCTTATAATTTATATCATCCACTAACTAACTATTTCCCCCTTCATCATATTTAGATGATGAGCTTGGTGAGAAGCTTGCCCTGGTTGACACCAGTGAAGAGCTTCATCCAAGTCTCAGGCTGCTTCTCAATGGGAGCCTCAATAACAGTCTCGGCAGCCTCCAGCTTGATGCGGCCGTCGGCAGTAGCACCAATGAGCTCGCCAAGAATGGCAGGGACCTTGTCCATGTAGTCGAGCATGATGAAGCCGCGGATGTTAATACGCGAAGAGATAAGCTCGAACCAGTTCTTAAGAGCCATGGGCTCATCAGAGTTATAGCTGCTAACGGCGCCGCAGACGGCGATGTTGCCGTGGCGCTTAACGCGGGTCAGCATAGCGTCAAGGACGAAGCCACCGACGTTGTCAAAGTAAACATCAACCTCATCGGGAGTAACAGCCTTGAGGTCCTCAAGGAAGGTAGGGCTCTTGTAGTTGATGCACTCGTGGGCACCAATGCTCTTAACCCACTCACACTTCTCATCGGAACCGGCAATACCAATGACACGCTTGGCCTTGAGGATCTTGGCAGCGATTTGAACAGCCATGGAGCCGGTGGCACCAGCGGCGGCAGAGATAACGATAGTGTGCTCAGGCTTGGCCTCACCAGCGTAGTAAAGACCAGTGTAGGCGGCAAGACCAGAAGCGCCAAAGGCACCGAGGAAGTGGGTGGTGGGGAGGCCATTGGGGAGGGGAGCAAGAGGCTGGGAGTTCTCAGCCTCTAGGATGGCATACTCGCTCCAAATGCCGAGATGGAAATCCATGCAGAGATCGCCGACCTTGAACTTGTCGGATCGAGACTCGACAACCTCGGCGATGATGCCGGATCGCATAGGCGAGCCGACGGGGACGGTAGGAACATAGAAGCGCTCAGGGGCGACAGTGCTCTGCATAAAGTTCCTCAGACCAGTATCGTTGGAAAAGTACTGGATCTTGACGAGGATCTGACCATCCTGAAGCTCAGGAAGGGTGACGGTCTGCAGCTTCCAGGTGGCGTCAGGGCCAGAGAGAACAGGCTCCCCTGTGGGCTTGTTGGCCAGGACCCATTGCTTGGTAGAGTAGGAGGATGACATGATCGATTTGGTTTGATTTGTGTGTGTATGATGTCTTAGTTGGAATAAGAAAAGTTAATGTTTCGCAAAAGCTGGAAGCGAGACTTGCGAGGCGATGTTATGGTTGGTTGTCGACGTGGGGAGGAAACTAAACTAGGAAGAACTTTTTGCTTTTTTCCCAGTTAGGATGAACCTCGTTAGCGACGAATCCTTTATACATAAAAGACGAGCTTGCCGTGGTTAAATTATAAATTAAATCTAGCCATGTTGTCCACTAGGAGACTAGCCTTTGCCGTGGCCTCTTCCCGTTGGCCTGTGCAGGGCATAATAAAGGGTCCCTGGCCCCTTGTCCCTATCTCCGGCCAGTGTTTGAGATCAGGGTTCAGGGATTTCCCTGCTAGAGGAGAGCAGTGGTTCCCCTTTCGCTACTACATATCCGTAGTGCAACCAACAAACAATGGGGGGCCATTCGAGACGAACCAACAAATGGGCGGAGGGGATTTGTAAAGAGACCGCGAACCTGGTCAGCCAAGCCTGTCGATTGTCACAGTCCCGTAGCAATGGAAGGATTGTTGGAAGTGAAAGAAGCACGTCAGATGTTAGTTGGATCCGATCTGGTAACGTCGATATACAATAGCATGTTCACGATATATCCGAAACTCAAAATCCATTCCACGCCGATGCCACTACTGGCCCTACAGGCCTTACCATCTCTCCTCTCAAGGCGAGACGTTTCACTACTCAAAGCCGTTGAGAACTAACTTGACCAAACACGAGCTTATTTTCCAGTCCGGCTTACCCGTTATTTACTTAGCGTCAGCGTCATGAGTAGTTCAGCGAGTCAGTCGGCCAACTTTGCTTTTTGGTGCGGGATCGACAAAACTTTATAGGGGGTCAGCGGCCTGAAGTCCAGTGAATAATGACTTGTTTTAGTGAACTGCCCATCGCTGGATGCCTCTGATTCGGTGGGCTGTGCTGTCTGACGCTAGATTTGTAGTTCAATCCTTGGTTCTACCTCAAAGGGCTAGGTCCTCGTTAGTTCTCGACCGACTCGGCTTGAACACGCCAACTTGTCTGCAATGACCTAATTACTCTACCTGTTCCTGTCTGCACCTGAAATCTTTTCTCTTATCAAACTATGTGGGTTCTGTATGGATACTCGTCAGCACGATACTACTCACCAAGTGGTCAAAGTACGTTATGCAGTCTACAGTGTCTCACAGCGGCACGGCAAAGACTAAAAAGGTCTTGCTTTTGTTTCCAACTTGCCTTGAAAGGCGGCTGATTAATCTTAATCGCCCAAATCTTGAGTCGTGCGGGAAGACCGTCATGTTTAGACGTCTTTTCTCTTCTCTCCGCAATGTCTGTTCTCAAGATGGCGTTCTATCTTGAGCATTTGTTGTTCTAGTCTAGTTTCACAATCTAACTTGTCAAGTCTGCATTGTACTTAGTCTGATTCGAGAGTAGTTGTCATCAGTTTCTTGGGGCCACCCGTATGATTCAATGCCACTAGTCAGGTCCAGCATCTTTACCTTTGGTACTCTTTAATAAACATCCCCATTTACAATGTCATGCTGAAGCTTCCGTGTCTTACCGAGTGAACAAAGTTCCAGCTCATATCAGGCTAGCCAGGCACAAAAATCAACAGTGTGTCTTTGGCAGTGGAGCTCGTCCACAAGGTCGACCTTTTGCTTTTTTCGGTACCAAGCACCAGGCTCACTCAGGTCTCTTAGCTTCCAGGCTCCTCCTGATTCAAAAAAGCGAGATGAACCTTGACCTTGGCTGACTCACGTGAATCGCGCGTGGCAACTCTTCCACTGCGTCGTATCTGGTGCCACTCACAACGTCTCACCATGGACAACATCTATCCACTGCGGACCCGGTTACGTCCCCTCCCCGGGAAACCCCTGCTAGACGTTCCACCCGCGCCCGCGGATGCTCCAAGCCCGACAGCTTTCTGGGGCCTCGAGAGCCTCTAACGACAAACGAGGAAGTGGCAACGAGATTACGGCCAAGATGCGTAGTCGTACGTCTTTCCAACTTTCGACCCAAGCTTAGTTGGGACTAAATTGCCGTTTATACAGCACCAAGACTGAAACTAATGCAGGTTCCTACTGTAGGTCCCCTTCTCCCCGTTCTATTTTGCAATACAGGGCTCTGCCGTCTTTCGCGCTGGGGGGTAAAAAAGCCAAGAGGCTAGAAGGGGGGATAGCAAGCCCATATGATCGACAGGACATTTTTCTTCCTTATCCTGGACGCCATCTTTCTTCTTTCACCAACATACGAATATTATAAGTGAAGAATGGGAAGCCTCTAAAATTTTCCAATCTTTTGATCTCCGTTGGATGTGAATCTTCCCCAGACTCGCCGCGCCTCTTTGTTTAGCTTTGAGTTTGTTTTGTTCTGTGCTTGTCTGCCTTAGAATTCCATTTGCAGCCTCTTTTGCCCACCATGTCGGCGCCAGCGGGGCCTGTTGACTCTTCAGTCATAGTTCCTACACCCATATTGGGGTTTGTTCTAGCTGAACTCATCGTCAACTGCTTCGTCGTGCTTTTGGTTCTCATTGTTGTCGGTTTGCGAGTAGCTGGACGACTAGCGGGACCTGGTCTTGGATGGGATGATGGTTTTGTCATCTTCGCAACGGTATGTGACCGACTGAACATATCAATTGATGGGTAACAATCACTGACAATCATGTAGCCGCTTGGTGTAGCAATGCTTTGCTGTCAGGGACTCTTTGCACCTGCTGGAAATGGATATTCCTTACCAAAAAACCCAGAACTCGCCCTCAACGTTCCATTCATTCTCAAGTTGACATTCTGTATGCAAATCATCTATGTCACTCTCCTCGCCGCCGTCAAAGCAAGCATGCTTTCCTTCTTTATCCGAGTCTTTCCTACCCCCTTCATGCAAAAGGCTTCCAAGGCTGCACTCGTATTTGTTGGCATGTGGATGGTTGCTTTCCTCGGAGCATGCATTTTCCTATGTTCACCAGTTCAAAACCAGTGGGAGGCCCCGTTGGAATGCAAGGGACAATATATGCCCATGATCCAGTCTCTCATTACCACCAACGCTGTTGGAGATTTGATCATCATGGCTCTTCCCATGCATAGTGTTTGGGGCTTGAAGACAAGACGTGCTGAGAAGATCGGTATCACGTCTTGTTTCGCTCTCGGTCTTGCGTAAGACACTCCCCGCAACGTCCAACGTATCGTACGCTAACTCGACTAGATGTGTTGTGTGCGCCATCTTCCGACTTGTCTACATCTCGACCGTCGATCTCAACAGCAACATCACAGGTACCATGCCCACCACCGTCTTCCTCTTTATCCTCGAACCCAACCTGGCCATCCTCTGTGTCAGTATTCCCATGTTGCGACCTTTCTACGCCAAGTACAAGAAGCGAATGGGCGGATCCCGACTCGACGAATACTCCAACTCGAGGAGCACCGGATTCCGAGATATGAGCCGAACGGGTGCCAGCAGCGCTGCCCCCGAACCCATGCGCGACCCCAACCTATCGACCTGGGAGATGGATGACTACCGCCCGCATGACAAGATCCAGCACGGATATAGCGTCTCGGGATTCCCCGATGAGTCAGGATCAGAGAAGAACCTGACTGTTGGTTCGTCTGAGGCTCCCAAGGGCGAGATCAGTGTCGAGACTAAATGGACGGTCACACACTCTACTCGCAAATAGAGTACGAATGAGTCTTATCGGAGTATAACGATAGCATATAGCATTTTGGTCAAATTAGCCGGGGCAATACCTCAAATCATCTTACAATAATATCTTCTTCTAGTCAATATTATAAAAATCATTCATAGCATACAGAATCAGCTTTGACAATAATGTAAACAAGATAATCATTACCAGCTTCTACACTCGGTGATATCTAACACATGCGGCACACATCCCACCTTGGGCATGCACCACTAGAGCCTCGTTAACACCATCTATTTTAAGCCGCACTACGGAGCATCGATTCTGGATATTTGAGTCATACCCGAGTATCGTTGGCGTAGTTCGTCTGTCAGAAGAACGCCATTCCTGCGTCCCTGTAGACTCGTTGTCTAAGACATTACTAGAGCCCAAGCCCCTCCCGTCATCATGTGCATCCACTGATCTCCTGCATTGATGAGAATCATGCAGATCCGGAATCCCACGCGCCTCAGTTTTCTACAGATATGATAGATCACAAGAAAAAGCAAAATTAATATACCCGATCCCCATTTTATACATTGCACATCAGTCAGCGCTAGGCATCAAGTGATGATCGGCCACTGCGAAATAGACGCTATTATTTAGTTGCTTCAGCCGCAGCCACGCGGTATTTGCTTCTTGTTCCCCGTCGGCTGTCTAGTACGACGCTCCCGCGTGGCGTGTTGTATCCGCTCGGCTGCTCAAGCGAGCAGACGATGCGACTCAGAAGTCTCGGCTGAATCAAGACTCGAATGATGAGTCTGACGACCAGAGAGGTGGCACTCAAAGTGGGCAAAACAGAAAGAACAATGGGTATTCACACATCAGCCTATTTTGTTTCGAAGCACGTATGAATAGAATAGTGTAATTCTCAATTTCAGAAACTCCATCGCAGAATATTTAAGAACTCCATCTCTATCCTCGCGTAAATTAGCTCCACTAAGGTCCAACCTCCGAGCTTGATCTTGTTTTCATTTCTTGCCCTATGGCCCGAGAAGATTCTTCTCCTAAGCAATATCTATCCGCCGCCAAGGAATAGTATCTCGGCAAAATGTCTGTAGTCTCTAGCTTCTCCTGATCCATGTACTGGTAGTGGGCGGCCAAAGCGTTGCCCTGAATTATAACGCCTGTGTAATATGAGTCATCATATAACCCAACCTGATGGGTTTTGCTCAGGGGCCACTTACGACGTCGGAGCTTCCTGGGCAACTCAAGTACAATCATATCTTCGTCGCCTTTATCCTTTGGCCAGTTCTCGGGATTTGTATCGAGAATATCATCACTGTAGATGCACATGAAATTGATGCGGATGCGATCGTCGAACATGGCCCAAGGCTTGTCGAACTTGTAAAGATCCAGCTGGTTCTTCTCGATGTTCTCAAACAGGGACATGTGCATCTGCGAAGCGATGGCCCAGTTCTTGTAACTATCACCCCAAATGTCATACTTGAGTTCAGCAGCAGGTGTTTGATATAAAGTGCCATCGTCTGGTACTCTGAGCCATCTGTGATTTTCCCATTTCGGCGGCTCACTGTTGAGATCCCACTTAAATTTCTTTGGCCCTTCCCAAGAAGGATGACGCGATGGCTTCCAATAGTCTCCCTCGTGTGTGATATTAATACCTAATGGCTCGAAGCGTTCGGGGAAGTATGGGTGTATGGCACCCATTCGCATGTGGAAGAAGCCTAAAGGAGGGTTGTTAATGATGTTGCCTGAAACCACAAAGTCATTCGGATTCTGAATCTTCCGTGTGACCAGGTTGGGGATAGCGTCATCGTCAATCCAGACCTGAGAGACGAGACGATTAGCATTTAGCGATAAGAGACATCTGACTTTGCAACGTACAACATCGTCGTCGATTTTGACGTAGTACTTTCCACGGTCCAGCAGTTTCCAGATGTGCTTATATGTATATGTCGACGCCATCTCGTCGGGATGAATCTTGTTGTATCGTGGGTTGGAAGCAATAAGTTCTTCAAGATATCGCAAATCGTCATTTTTGTCGGTATTGACAACCCAAAGTACCTCGTCCAACCACCCTCCGTTTTCAGCCATGTTACGCTCGATATAGCACTTCATAGTTTCAACTCGGCTTTTTCGACCGTAGAAGACCAAGCCGCTGACTGTAACATTCTCCGGCTTGGAAGGTGATGTTTGTTTCATTGATGAATATGTGGATTCTTGGGCGTAATTGAGTGCTGGTGAGCGGTAGGTATAGGAAACGAAAATGATTATGTAGAGCAAGAAACAGAGTGGTATAATTATGCGAATTTGTTTCTTGCCCTCTTGAAGCCGTCCGAATAGTGTCATCGTGAGCCACGGAGGCCGAGAATGAGGCGGAATCTGAGGACAGCTTTGGTATTCTCTTGTTCTTAATACCTGATGAAAAGAAGATCAGTATACTGAAATTGCCATGTTTCAAAGTAAGCTAGTCTCAAGCTGTGCGACACACTCGATTGAAGTTTGTCAACCGTGCATACTCACATTTGTCTCGGCCCAACAGCTTAATCACTCAAACTCGACAAAACGAAAGGCCTCACGGTGTGACAAGATGGGGGTATGGCTTCTTATTTCTCTGTTTGAGAAGCTGAAGCCTGGATCGGCATTCGGCTCAGGTCTAGACGCCCACATGTTGGTTAGCAATGGTGAAGGCTTGGGCATTTCCATACGCCACGGCTAGATCTTGACGCCTCTGATTTAAGCTTCTCGTTGCATCCGCCTTAACGAGGTACTAAAGCATGTTCGATTTAAAAGGTTCCAGACAGCTGAGACTCATGTTGCCCGTTTTGCGACATCTGCTTCCTATTTGACCCCAAAGTATAGATCAAGCCTACTGCCGCTCCCATCTGCAGACCTTACTAGTGCGCAGACAAGGATAAATCGGGACTTTATCGTGAGACCTGAGCCGCCAGGCAGCATAACCCCCACCACACTTTTGATAGGACTCCGAATTCCGCTCGAAGCCAACCTGAAAGCTCTGGAATGCAATCGAAGGCTATCACGCCTCGTCACAGTGGCAGATAACGCTAAGCAACACTCTGGTTTCACACAGACCAACGCCACTCGCTTGGATAAAGTGAAAGGCACGCCACGTTGTCCACGGACCTTGAAATTCAAGCATTTACAGGCGAGTTTGTTTGTCTGGATGCCAAGCCACGTTACAAAACGGATCGATGAAGCTTGATCACCACCACGAGGTGTCGTGCTAAGATCTAAAAGGTGGTAGGGGTTGTCGAATGACGCAAACGGGGTTTCCCCGTGTTCTACCAAGAGTTGGGCAAAATACCGATTTTGGAAAGCACAATCGAACAATTCAGCCGCTTGGATCCCGGAGCAATGATTGACTGTCGGTAGCTATTCAAGAGATAACAGGAATGATCAAGAGATTGTCAACTGGACTAGACACTGTTGTCTCTGGCCACATTACGCGAGGCTACCCTATGGTACCTACAATGATTTTTTCCCCAACTTAAGTACGTAGAGACACTGGTAAGTGAGCCAGTACAAGCAAAAATAAATCACTGTACCAATTTTCTGATGACAGATGCGACTTGTTTAGATAAAAAGAATAAACCATCAGTCGTCTTCAGGCAAAATGGTGAACTCAGTCAAAGTTCTAGATATCAGTCGACGCAGGCCTGATTCGAACAGACGCCTCCGAAGAGAATAGATTTCTAGTCTATCGCATTAGACCACTCTGCCACTGCGCCTTGTCGCTGATGAGTCGATAATGGTTAATTTACTACCAAAAATTATAGAGTCTTTCCGTAGAAACAATATCTTCAAAAATCTCGACCCGCTGATTTTTTCCCACTTTGGCTGCCTAACGTGAGGACTCCAATCGTTGATTGCTGACAATCACGGATTAAATATCACCAAGTCCCATTCCACAGCTACTGGACCGTAGTACCGACTTTGCCATCGGAACCCGAATCATTCATCGTTCACCTGCGTTACTCTTCTCGCCATAACTCGTCAGCAAAGTCAACTTTAGAATACCATGTCGACTCAAGACGTGACAGAAGGGCTCTCCAGCCTGCAACAATCCTCATCAGACTCTGCTATACCCTGGCATCGATTGCAAACTCAGGTCCAGAATGTTGAGCTAACTGGAAAACTCATCATTGTCGGCGATGTACATGGTCACCTTCCCGAGTTGAAGAACTTGTTACAAAAAGTCTCCTATGACAAAAAGAACGGCGACCAGCTCATCTTCGTCGGCGATTTGATCAATAAGGGCCCCGATAGCCCCGGCGTCGTACAGCTAGCGATGGATTTAGATGCTCTCGCGATACGAGGCAATAACGAAGACCGTGTGCTTGCTGCATACAGCGCAATCAAGCGAGGCCAAGACTCGAAGCTCATCGAGAAATGGAAGCAATTAGCCCTTGAGGCGGAAGAGATCCAGAAAGTCGAAAAGAGCGACAGTGATCAACCGGTTGCTGCTGCACCTAAAGACGAGCTCAGATCGATCTCACGAGAAGACCTGAAGCCTTATATGGCTGAAAGTGACTTTACAACCGCAGTCAACCTTTCAGAAAAGCAGATCACATGGTTAGCTTCTCAACCTCTGATCCTGCGCATAAAGCTTCCAAGGGGAGATGCAAAGTCGCCATGGAATGCTGGCAATCTCATCGTTGCGCACGGTGGCTTGGTCCCTCATGTCACCCTCGAGGAACAAGACCCGTGGGCAGTCATGAACATGCGCAGTCTTGTCTACCCTGATGCTGGCAGAAGTGTCTCGGAAACTGTCAAAGCTGATATGATCAAGGGAGCCAAGAGCCGTGTGCGACGATATGCGGCTTTCCAAGAGGTCACCGACGAACAAGTCAAAGTCGAGCTGGCCAAACATGCTGACATTGTCAAGAACGGAGAAGGCTTCAGCTCCGAGCATAAGGACGGTCTGGTTGGACTTCCTTTGGAATGTCGTGACGCCGATTGGTGGATCGATGCTTGGAACCGATGGCAGAATTCCATTAAAGATCATGAGCAGCGAAGCATTGTTGTTTATGGGCATGATGCTAGAGTTGGATTGCAGGTCGGCACGGAGAATCCGGAAGTTGCACGCTATACCTTTGGTCTCGATTCTGGCTGTGTTTATGGAAGGAGTTTGACAGCTATGGTTATTGACAAGAGTGCGAATGGTGACCTGTCACACGAGATAGTCCAAGTCGAAGCAGTCAAGAAAGCCGAGGACAAGCCAGAGGGATCAGCTTGATGGTCTGTTCAAACTAAGGATCAGAAAAGAAGCCACGTATATTCTGGTGGCCGTGTTGTTTGCTTCTTGGTATTGATGTGTGGTTTCAATGACCACCCAAGCCAGGATATCATTTTATCTTCTGGTCAGTGGAACTCGAGTATTTTCTATCCGGATATATATAATTCAGATGACGGAATAACCCTGCCGTTTTGTGATTATCCAGTGCCGATTTCAATTTTTCTTTGAAGAATTATGGAATGCTCCGATCTTGTTCCGATTTCACGCCCTACAGACAGCGGTGACTGTCTTGATTTCAAAGCACTAGCTACATTTATCGCCAAGCTTGAGTGTAGCTCCCTAAGGCAAGAATAAAGGCATCGTTACTTGGAAGACGAAAAGGCTAGGAATAGATGATGGAAGAGTCATGGAAATTGATAATTGTTTATATCTCTATCAACATTTCAGACGTAACGAGGGATACTGAGAAAGGAATTGACTCGCAACGGATTTCGTGCAACAGTGGAAGCCAGATACAGGCCAAACTAGACCAGTTTTGGCAATCATGGATGAATCGCGCCCTACAATAAAGACAAGAACGTATCGAGCAAAGCTGAAAGGTATGTCAAGAAAGGAAGGTCTAATCCTCGTAATGGTCTTATTTGACTATAAATTACCGTGTGTCCTTGATCACTCTTGTGTTCATTTGTCCTGCTCAACTCGTGGCATGTCTGCAAATGCCCCTGTCACATCTGACAGTGCCGTGATCACTCCAGACCATTGAATTGATGAACATCTTCAGTGTCACTGAGACGTGTAATTTCTATCATTATCAATGGATGAGGGGTTTTACTCGTTGCGCTGCCGGACGAAGATTCGCATGATTATCACTTGTCGGCAAGATTCATTGTCACAAACTGAAAGGATGACACACATATACGAGTGTAGGCAGGCAACATGTATCGCCAAAAAACTGAAGTTGATAGTTTCATCAAATGATGTTTGACGGAGTTCGGGCAATGGATTTTCTATAACCATGATAAAGCTTCTTTCGGCAAATCCGTCAGTTCGCCTACCCACCTACCTAGTGTCTCTTATCGGGCGGATTCTAGACCGTCATGAGTGGGGTTGTTGTTAGTCTTACTCCGATTCCGGGAAGCCTGTCACATTCGGACTTGTGAGTCTCGAAAGGCGGCTTACCCTAATTCCGATCAACTCAATAACAACTTGGAACCTTTTCATGAACGCAACCAGCCATCTTCTTCAGCCTCAACCATTACTTTTATAATCGATGGCGCATAACGTCACGAAACAGGGCCCCTCGGATGACCTTGACGGGGATAGTAAGTCCAAGTCCAAGTCTGTCTCCAGCTCCGAGTTGGATGCTTACTCATGCGTGATCAACAGTCTTGACCTTCTCAGAACTCGACTTCGCAAGACTCGGACTTTCGAACAAAGTGCCGAATCAACAATTCTCACCTGAATTGAGCCAATCAGCCCAGGAATACCCATTTACGACACACAATGATGTCCTGGATCCAGAACAGAACTTCTTCACAGACGACTTCCCTCTAGATCTAATACCAAATACACAAAATGATTTCAGGTATGATCCAGCGTTGAGCCTTGAATCATGGGAAACAACTCCGCCGATACAGACAGATACAAGTCGAGATATCTCACCACTGAGTACAATTCACGGGCATGTCGGGACACCTTCGCTGGCAAGCCCCTCATTTGATCAAACCTTTGCACCTCTTTCGCCACTAGAAAATCAGCACCACAGTCTCCCACGGAAAAGGAGTCAGTATTTCAGAAGTCAATTGCATGGAACCGCAAGTGAGCCTGTTTTAATTCCCCGGTCCAGCCTCCGGCGCGATAGTACTCGCAATCCGATGCAGAGATGGCAAGATTCGCCACCTGAAGCCGAGCCCGCCTCATTATCCGCTATAGCCGACGCCCTTGAGAAAACGCCATTACGGAAGCGCTCATCAGCTGGAAGTTTGGGGAGTCGTAAAGTTGCAAGTCGCGCGGGATCTATCGCAAGCTTTGGCAGCGTAACGAGTTGCTCAACTGCTTCGGTCGGATCGCCACATTCTACTGTACGACGAGGACGAGTCGCCAAGTCGAAGCGGGTGTCTAACAAAAAGGGCAAGACAAATGAACACAGGCGGTTTCACTGCACGTTTTGCTGTGACAGTTTTAAGAGCAAGTATGACTGGGCACGTCATGAGAAATCGCTTCATCTAGATCTACAAGGTTGGCGGTGCACGCCTTTCGGAGGAACAGTTGTATCTCCAGATACAGGACGAAGTCATTGCGCTTATTGCAACCAACTCGACCCGAGTGCAGACCACCTCGAAACCCACAACCACGCTGCCTGTCAGAACGACGACAACCCCCGTGTTTTCCGCCGTAAAGATCACCTCGTTCAACATCTCCGACTAGTTCACCACGTCAAGACACTACCCATCATCGATTCATGGAAAGTCGAAGGGCCGCCCATCAAATCAAGATGCGGGATCTGCGACATTCGAATGGAGACTTGGCAAGAACGGGTGGAACATCTGGCGAAACATTTCCGCAAGGGTGATACGATGGAAGATTGGAAAGGCGAGCACGATTTCGAGCCACACATCGAAGCAAGAGTGACGAATGCTATGGCACCGTATATAATTGCAGAGGAGGAAAGGGCCCCGGTACCCTTTTCTGCCACTGACCCGAGCTCGAGGGACCATCTTCTTCAGATTGTGAAGAATGCTGGAAGCGAGGTTGAAGCAGCGAAATCAGCTGATGGGGAACCATCAGTCTCCCAAGAGACGTCGCCGCTATACGGACATCCCACGACCAAAGACGTCAGCTCCCTGTCCTTTCCAGAATTTCTGGTGTATCATCTAGGACGGTATGCACAACAGCAGATGAGTCTAGGTGTTGTGCCGACAGATGAGATGTTTCAGGCGGAGGCGAGGAAGCTTGTTTTCAATACCATGGACCCGTGGGACCAGACGTTGGCAGACAACAAGGATTGGCTTTCTTACTTTCGGAAATGTTATGTTGGTAGTTCTCCTGGAGGTTCAGGATGTCTGGGATAATAGTCGGTGTTAAATTGGGAGTAATAAAAAATTGCAAGAATTATGCCGGCAGCTTCTGCATGAACATCTCATGGCGCTCTATACATCAAAGCGGTTTTATTGATGATCCAAATTGACGGTGGGGTTGAATTTATGCAGGATCTTCAGAAAATTGAGCTTATTGAATTGTGTCACGCATGTGAATCAGGGAGTTAATGTGAATGGTCTGCACACTGGACCTGTAGACCGTGGCAAAATCATTATCCGACACAATGTCATAATGGTAAGCTCTTTAGGAAGTAGGAAGGTGAAAGAAACGAACAGCAAAAACTATTCTGCCGAGTCTAGTAGCTTTCAGTTTCGATGATAGCTCTATGATATGCCATCTATAAACGGAAGCCAACCCGAGAAGTTTCAGCATCGGACCAGAGAGTCTTGACTCGGAGGGTTTTCAAGCCGAGAAGGCAACTCAAATTTTCCTAATAATAGCCCCAGTCTAACACACCTTATTTCCAAAGTGGAAACTCCGCCAGACCCATCGTCTCCATCGTGGACGTTAAAGAGGTAACCCGAAGCGAACGTTTCCACAATAAAATTGTGATCACACCGACTGAAGAAGAGATTGCGCAGACTAGAAAGATAAGCTTAAATATATATTCTGAGTAGTAGAAGCACTTTCTAGACACGACATGTTATAGCTCATATCAATTGTAAATTCGGTGACGATGAAGATTCCTTTGTACGCAACCGCTGGTGTTGCGACGTCTTGTGTTGCGTTCCTCTTTGGGTATGTGCGCCATCCTTATCATGAAGATACGAGATGGGTTCTAATCGTCTATTGTTTACCAGAATGGACACTGGCAGTATTGGTCCCATCACAACAATGTCCTCTTTTAAAGACACCTTTGGTGATTTCTCTGCCACCATTCATGGCGTTATCGTCTCGACAATTCTTATCCCTGGAGCTTTGACTGCCCTTGTCGCTGGTGCTTTGGCGCACCGTTTCGGACATGTAAGACTTATCTCCATAGGCTCTGTCATCTTTGGAATCGGTGCCGCTATCGAATGTGGTGCGCCCTACCTCGGTGTTTTTATCTTTGGGAGACTTATCAAGGGTATTGGCGAAGGCCTCTTCTTGAGCAACGTCTATGTCCAAGTTTCGGAAATGTCGCCATCTCGCGTAAGAGGTATCATGACTGCGTTACCGCAATTCCTTATCACTTCCGGTATTGTGACTGGTTACTTCACCTGCTATGGGACATCACGGCTGGGCGAATCTTCTGTCACTTGGCGTCTGCCGTTGGCCATCGTTGCTTTTCTCGGAGTGCTCCTGTCCATGGTGGCTTTCATCGTACCGCCTTCTCCAAGGTGGCTTCTTTCGAAAGGACGAATGGACGAGGCGAGAGTTGTATGCAGACAACTCGGAATTGATGAAGTCGAAGAAAAGGAACTCCTCGCTCAAGACTACGACACACCTGCTGGTCTGGATGGCGAAACGACTCTTTGGCAAGACATTCAAAACACCTTCAAGGACTTTAAATGCGCATTTTCAGCACCTTATCGAGGCCGAACAGCCTTTGCTTGCTTTCTAATGGGAATGCAGCAGTTCAGCGGCATCGACGGAGTCTTGTACTACGCTCCAATTTTGTTTACACAGGCTGGTCTCAGCGGTGAAAAGGCCTCCTTCTTAGCGTCTGGTATCTCAGCTGTTGTGATTCTCGCTGCTACACTTCCCGCAACTATATTTGCGGATAGATGGGGGAGACGCATGCAGAGTATCCTTGGTGGTGTGTTGATCGTTGGCCTGATGGTGATTATGGGTTCGCTCTACGCAGCTGGACAAGTTCACCCTGATCATGGCCCTGGTCGATGGGTTGTTATTGTCTGCATTTATTTGTTTGCCATTGCCTTTAGCTTCACATGGGCTATCGGCTTTCGAACATGGGTTGTGGAAAGTATGCCGAGGCGGACGAGAAGTAGTGCTTCGAGTCTTGCGCAGAGCTCAAACTGGGTAAGAGAATTCCCCGATATCATTCGATCACCATTCTTGTTACTAATTTTGTTCTGGCCAGACTGCCAATTATGTCGTGGCGTTGGTCACCCCGGTGCTACTCGACAAGTCTTCATTTGGTGCATACTATTTGTTTGCAGGCTGTAGTTTAGCGACTACTATCATGGTGATTCTGTTTATGGGCGAAACTAAGGGTCATAGCTTGGAAGAGATTGAGAAGAGACATGGGAATAAGACAGAAAAGAGCTTTCCGTTTAACTTGTAAAGGGAACAGCAATAGTCATTAGTAGAAATAAGCACTAGGGCATCAAGTCCAGAGTTTTTATTTTGAGCGAATCCGTAATGTTTTAACAGTATCAAGAAGCGGCCACTTACCCACAGGACTATACCAGAGCGTAACATGCTTCAATACATGGGCAATTGACGCACTGCATACAAGAAGCTGTACAAGGCGGCCGGTGGGAGGGACACCATCAAACTTGCTGCTCGCTGATCCGTGTACATGATCGAATCTAGCAACGCAATCCTCAACAAGCGGGTTTAGCTCAGTTGGGAGAGCGTCAGACTGAAGTCAAACTTCAATCCTCACCGATATCTGAAGGTCATGTGTTCGATCCACATAAACCGCATGTTCTTTTTTTTTTCGGCTTCGTTTAGCTAGACATCCCATCTAGTTCAGCCAGATTTTTTGTCGGATACAATGCTACCTACCTACCTACCTACCAGCAATGAAAACATCTTCGATGCACTCAGTGGCTCAGTGGTCGGCGGTAAATAACAAGCAAGGATTTGCTGCGCCTCAAGCTTGTGTTTGCTATAATGATTGGAGGAACAACCGTGAGCTGCAAGGATGATTGATTCTGTAACACGTGAGGGCCGTTTTGTCAATCATCCTTTCAGTGATCAGACGGAATGAACGCCTAAAATAACTCATCATCAACTACACTCTTATTACGAAGGTAATTGACTTCCTGAATACTATACCTCATCTCTTGCACGTACAATCGTTCGAGCTTCGGCATGATATAACAAGCTGGACCATGACGACTCACCGGGAGATCGTCAGAACCATCACTGATAGCGAGTGGGGGATCAAAGTCCTCAATGAGATTGGCACGCAGCCTGATACAGGCGCAATCTTGAAGGAGACACTTTTTGAGACCTGGTATCTCTTTTCTCATCTCGATGCCGACCAAGTTCCCACACGCATCAAGCCAGTAACACTGATCCATGGGGCGTGTCCTTGTCAAGATGACTACTCTGGCGGAACGAACTGCACCCAAATCTGTACCAATACAGACACTTTGTTTGCCTCATGGAAGACACTGTGGCAATGTCTATCTCTTGCCACTTTGATAATTGGAAACGCAACATTCTCTGACGTTCTTAAGCAACCGCGTAGCGAGTTTGGGGCACTGTCACCGAGTGTTCAGATCGGTAATGCTCTTTGGGAGCTCAACATGCTGCATGAGAGTGACTTTGATGGCAGAACAGTGCTTGATCTCACATATCAATGCGCCACTGCGAGTTGTCTTGAAATGAGCATGGGTGAGTGTTCAATCGGTCAACTTGATAGTGCATTCTTCCAGAGCGAGAAGCTGAAGTGGATCGAAATGTTCAAGGCTCTTGAATCATTATGCGGTGGGCTGGAAAGTGATATCAACATTGACATTGCTGGCCCAGGTGTAAGTCAGATTGCTACCATATTTAGGACAGCACTTACGATGTCCAGGTTCTTATCACATACATAACTCAGACCGCAATGATTGTGTTTGCATGGCTGTTCTTCTTGGTTCTTGCAGCTAGCAATCTCATTCAGAAACTAAGCTCGATTCTCAGCCGCGTTTTCCGTAAGAAGGATTTGTATTCTGGTGTATCAGCCCGTCACAAATCAGCCGTGGAGTTTCTAGGGCGAACGAACTTGGCACATGCTACCAGCACGTTTCTTGCGGAGCTGCATGAAGCACAGTGTTTCTTTGTTGCTGCGATAGAAATCGCTCTTATCAACGCAAACTCACGGCCCGCGGTCTTTACAGGCGCTGACAACTGGCAGAGCCTTTTATGGAACCGCGATAGTATCCAGTTTCTCGCTGGAATGGGAGTTTGGCCTATTATCCTGGGCCAGATATCACTTCGCCGAGCAGAGCTTGATTCAATGTACTACCTGCTTCTCTCTACACTTGCGGTAGTACTAGCCGGTGTTGCAGCAGATACAGCGTCAAAGCCTGACCCTGATAGTATTTACAAAATGTTTGAGAATCTGAATAACCTAGAAGAGTGCGGAGGTCACCCTTCGCTTCGGACATTTTGTGTCGAACAACGGAATGGCATCTACTGGTTTGTTTTTCCGGCAGAAAGTATATACGCGTTCCTTGGATTACTCGTTATTTTATGGTGGGCCAAACTCTGGGATATCATTGTCGATTCACCATGGTTTATACAGTTGCACAAGTCTGTCTCAGATGAACAGCTTGGGAAATGGGAGTGCATCAAATGTGTCGCCTTGAGAGCTTCCCTCGCTGTGATATATGCGGCAGAAGCTGGTGCGTTCTCTTGCATATGTATCGGGCTCAGCGTGATTCGGGTGCCGTTATTAAACCTCTTACTCAGAGGAGAGACAGGCACTTGGAGTGTCGGGCAGCTTGTTGCCGTTCTAATTTGGGCACCAGTCATATCTAAATATGCACATCTAGTCCTGCGTAAGTTTACTCCCGTCTGATTTTGTTCATCGGCCCAACCGTGCTGGATCATTCACTAATCTCTTGACAGTTGGCGTTGAAAAGGGTTTCAAGCTCCGATTATCAAAGGCCTTCGAGATTATTAAAAGATCTGAAACAGGAGCAATGATCACCAACGATCTATGAGCCTATTATAATATCTAATAAAGTGAACGAACCTTTGCTCATGAACTCCAAGTTCCGTAATGAACAGAATGAAAACAGTATGTCTAGCCGGGGACAATTATCAATTCAAATCTGGCGATGAAGGAAAGTAAGATTCAGTTTGGCGTTTGACTTGAAACGTACAAGGTAGGACTGTCAATCATAGGTAAATTGAGGATCTCAGATGGCTTGACGCCAGTGGTATCAGTCTACCAGTATTACATTTACAATTACATTTACAGGGTAGCACGCGGGTTACACAAAAAAATAGGGACTTGAGATAAGCCAGACGAAAATGTTGGCACACCATTCGGCTCTATATCAACCAAAAATCATCCAACATTTCTATCAGCCACTAGATCAGTACCGGCTTTTATCGACACACTTGGGCGGCTATTCGATAAGATGAGCAAGTGATCATGACATCAGTAGGATGATGATCTCATCCAGACGCGTCTCAAATTCGCTTCTACAGAAGTTCATTCCATCAAATAGAGCGCGCATTGCCCACTAGAAGTTCAAGATGAAAACTAGAAACGGAACCGAAACTCATGCGGACAACGTAACCTCGCCACAGCCTCGAGGTCACAAAAGACAATCTAGCAACAAGGACGCGTCAGCGCCAGAACCAGAAGCTAAGCAGGCAAAGAAAACGGAGGACTCCAACGCCCAGGCAAGGCAAACAACTCCCGTTGAACAGCCAGAGGCACAGAAGCCAACTCTCACTGAGAAAGATCTTGAGTTTGACTTTGACCATTCCAAAATCCGCGACCCTCGACGCACTCCAGGACGCGTCAAGAGGCCACGTTATGAAGAAAGAGAACTGGGTGAAGAATGGCTATCAAAGTTTCATATTCCAAATTATAAAACCCCAGAAAAAAACCCTATGTATGTTTTCTATGAACTGTACGAATGTCACAAGAAGGGTCCCAACGGCTCCCCCACCTACGACAAGGCAGGTTTTCAGCTCGACTACAAGAAGGTTGAGAAGTGGATGAAGCCAACAAGATACAACAAGAAAAGCATGATGAACAGTATGGATCGAAGTTTGAAGAGAGCTGAAGAGGCAAAACAGGTGGCATATGAAACCTTTTTTTGTGGACGGCAAAGGACCAGAAGGCGCCGAAACAATGGTCATGGATCAGATCAAGGATCAAATGTCCAAGGATCTGAACGTCCCCTGGAACCAGATCGATGTTAAACAAATGAAGAGATGGGGTGAGAAGGGATTTGCAAAGGTCAAGGCGGATGAGTGGTGGTCCGAACCAAATGAAGTCGAGAGGGCTCATTTCTTGAAGATGCTTGGAGGAGGATCTCTCAGGAAGGAATTATAGACTCTTCAATGGACATTCTCTACTTCAAAGCTCTTGATGGGATTTTTGAATAGCTGTCTCAAAAGATGGAATTGGCTGAACCGTTTCCTGTCTGACTCTAACCATTCCAGAGTAAACTTGCGAGGACCAGAAAACCAAGTCAAGTTAGCGCTGACGAAATCACTCCCGGGTCCTGGGCCTCCGCCCAAAAGAACCCTGCAGAATAAGACGCCCTAGGCCCCTTACATGACATTCTCCACTCAAAGGGCGTAAGCGTTTGTCGTTTGGCCATGTTCTGGCTCTCACTCTTCAGTAATAAATAGGCCGCGGTAGGCAATTCCGTAGAGGAAGAATAGAATAACTACTGGCAGCGGGAAATAAGCAAGCATATTTTCAGCTGACTCGAACAGCCACTGTCTCAAAATGGCGACACAGGCACAAACACTTCTGGTAGAGAGCATGCCGGCAATGCCCCCCTTGGCAGTGACTACCGAAACCACTGCCCAGACGCCTTATTCGTTAGCAAGCGACAGGGTTTCGACTGCGGCCTCACGTCTACAGAAAATTGCAGTGACGTTCCAGCTCTCGGGGGTCAACTTTGCCTGTAGCGCTACCAATGGCTTGATTGTCGTTGGTCTCCCCCAGATGACATCTGATCTCCACCTCCCCGCCGCCCTCGCGTTCTGGCCCTCTTCAGTACAGGGTCTGGCGACAGCTTCAACATTACTCCTCGCAGGGGCTTTGGCCGATGTTGTCGGTGCGAGGTCGGTAGAGCTAGTGGGGTGCATTCTTAGCGGTGTCTTTATGCTTGCATGTGGCGTCGCTCAGCGAGGTGAAGAACTTGTCGCGCTACGAGCCCTGCAGGGCGTTGCCTTGGCGCTGCACTTGTCAAGTTCAGTGGCGTTGGTGACCAAGACCCTTACCCGCGGGAGAGGGCGTAATCTCGCCTTTGCGTGCCTTGGCTTGAGCCAACCTCTTGGCTTCTCGTTTGGTCTCGTGCTGGGCGGAGTGCTTGTTGAGACAATTGGTTGGCGATCAGGATGGTATCTTTACGGGGGTATTGTTCTGGCCTTGTCTGCTGTTGGCTTCTGGTCCTTACCGAAAGCCGAACCTCTTGGGACGCTGTCAGATGTTATGGCTAGTGCGGCTGTCAAGATTGACTGGCTTGGAACCTTACTTGCTTCGGCTTTTATGGCTCTTTTGTGTTATTTTTTGGCGTAAGCCTCTACCGTCTACTTTGCTTTCACCGTGGATCAAACTAATTCGGATTATAGTGTTATTAGTACTGATGTCTACCGTATTAGAGAGGCTAGCAGTATCGTTCTGCTGACTCTCAGCTTGCTGACACTGCCTCTGTTTGTAGTGTGGATGCATTTCCAGGTTAAAAAGGGGAAGCCGGCCTTGATACCCAATTCGTTCTGGCGCAACCACGCGTTCAGCAGCATCTGTGTCACTATCGCCTTGTCAAATGCCGTCGTTAACTCGTTGGAGCTGTTCTCTAGTCTTTTGTAAGTCATGCCGGGAATGACATGGAATGTCATTGTTGACACTTTACTAGCTTTCAAGAAATCCAACACTTGTCTGCCCTTAATGCGGCGATCCGGATCTTACCGAGTGTCATCGTCGGTGTAGCGTTGAACTTCACCACCGGTCTTGTCGTTCACAAGATCCCGGCCATCTGGCTTATTGCCATCACCTCTGCTTTGACTGCTGTCTCGCCCCTTCTTATGGCCCTCACGGACCCGACATGGACATACTGGACGACCGCTTTCCTTGCCCAAGTGCTCATGCCAGTATCGATCGATGTTCTGTTCACGGTTGGTCTCATCATAGTCACCGAGACATTCCCGGAGGATAAACAAGCCATAGCAGGTTCAGTGTTTAACGCCGCATCACAGTTCGGGAATGCTATGGGCCTAGCAACTATGCAAGTTGTGTCCACGCTGGTCACCAAGCAGAGTTCAGGAATGAATGTCACTGAAGCATTGCTGAAAGGATACAAAGCAAGCTTTTGGACCATGTTTGCATTCATGATTCTCTGTGCTTCAATCGGGGGCGTGGGTCTTCGCAAGGCGGGCAGAGTTGGGTTAAAGCGTGAGTAAACATCGAGTCCTTGTGATATGAATCATACGATACGGGATGTCCTGGATGCATTAGAGCCGCAAGTGGACTTTGATGTTCAACAGATGGCCCCTGCATAGCTGGTCCAGATTCGACCAGATCATGAAAACTTTATACAGTGACACAAGGCGAGATCATCTACGATTCATGCAAGAATGGTCATACTAGTTATACCCAGCTATATCCGGAATTATCCTTTATTCCCTCTTGGGATAAACTCATGCAAATACATACTCTACCTACATTAAGAGATGAATGTCCGAACTTCCGATGGGAAAGACTAACGGCGGAATCGGTCAATCGAAGTCGGGCTTGGACTACACTTTCGGTGGTGGCTTGAGGGCTACTGGTAGTGCCGGACTCTAGGGGTCTTTAACAGAGTCTGGATAAGTCTATAGTGACATTCTCACGTGGAGTACCGGCGCTACATGGCATGTCATTTTGTGATGGGAGGACGTGCGTCTGGGAGTGTTACCGAGGCAGGAAGGAGATTTCGATTTAGACGGGCTAGACGGATAATTCTTATCCCTTGAGCTAGGAAATCTTGAGCGAGGGATTGGCCATTAGCCAAAAGTAAAAGCTGACGTATGATGTGTAAGCGAGAGACTAGGTCAAACAGCGTGACGAGGTGCCGTTCAAGGCAACTCGCTTAAACATGTCTCAGTCAAACATCCGGTTTAGTTCACAGGACTGACCGAAATCACATTCTTTGTCCTTGTTGCCCATGATGCCCTTATGGTGTGATTGCATGCCTTACCATGCGACTTTATGGTCGAGTTTGGCAAGGCCGGCCGGTATTGTACTGTAGATATCTAGTGCCCAACGGGAGTGTCTCCCGTAATGTCTATCCCTGCAATGATCGCCAATCTTCAGCGCATGTCAACAGCGCTCAGCTCCCGGGAGATCAAAGCGTGCACAAACATTTAATTTAGTTACCTACTTTAGCCGGATACGAAGAAAAAGGCATCTCAGGTCAAGATGCCTGAGATCCATATCCTTACCAGATGTTGATCAATTGCCAATTGTATACAGCATCTGCATACGAGTCATGCCAGCACGACCACGTTGCGCGGTGTTTCATCTAGTCATGTCAAAGCATGCATGCATGCGAATGAAGCTGCGAGACATTTTTTTCATCTACAGCTGGTTGAGAGTTAGTCGCCACTAGTCGACTGTTGGGCCAGACCAGCTGAAATAACGGGCGTTAACCAAAATCCACTACCGAAGAGGGCGGGTTTTGCCGTCGCCCGGCTCTTGGACACATGGAAGATTACATCACTTGCCATGGTTTATTACCCTTCTCAAACATAAACCTTAGCAGTTACCTGGTTGCTTCCCTTGTCTCGGGCTCTACCCCCTTTCGTCCTGTGTTTCCTTGCTTCAACAGGCGTTGGTTAGCGTTAAAGTTTGTTTCGATACTACTATGAGCCATGGTTATTACCACGTAGTTACCCGTTATAAACGGAACTTGGTCCAGTTTCCCCAGTCTTCTTTTGCCTTTTCTACCAAACCGAATCCTTGTTGCTTTTCTAACGCTGTCCGTCCTGGGGTGGCCCCAACTCGACAATCCTTCTGCCGCAATTTCTCTAGTTAATCCCTGGAGCAGATCACTATGTACAGTGAAACCTCGCCATCCACCGCCGAAGCTCGGCGGCTCAAGAAGCGAGAGCTCGATCGCAAAGCCCAGAGGTTAGCTCGTGAGAGGACAAAAAGTAGAATCGCGCAGCTGGAGAGTATGGTAGACCACCTACGACACAGCGACCCAAATGCACAGGTTTCTACGTTAATTGACGAGTTGGAGAAAGTCACAAAGGAGAGGGACAATTTGTTACAGGTGCTAGACTCGTTAGGGTCAACCATTCGTCGTCATATTGGTGACTCCGACACCAGTAACACATCGGCCGACATTAAACCAGAGCCTTCAACAAACACCACACCGAGAGCTGATAGACCAGCAGAATCGAGTAGCTCGATGATTCCAATTGATGGAGCTTCAGAGACGAGTGGCTCTTCAATACTCGAACAACTCCCTATGGACGCGTCCTCGGCGAACCCCTTTGCCTACAACAGCTGGACTTATCCCGTCAGCAACAGTCCATATCCAACCTCCATGGCCTTTGCTAGCCCCATGCTCTCACCACCAGCTGGTCCCGGATTTATGAACGTCCAACCTCTCCTTCCCAGCCTTCCAACTCCCGCTCCCGAAGATGACGATGTAATATTCCCCAAAGCCACAGTCATGTGCCACTGCTCAAGCCCCACGAACTGTACGGCCAACTTCCACGACGTGAAGCCCAACATTTGGCGTGCAATCAACGAAACACTACGGAAACCCACCAGACTATCCCCAGAAGAGATAGCTATAGAGGAATACAATGCTGAGGATATACCAGTACGAGCTATTGTTGAAGGATGGGATAGTCTAGAGAGGGCGGGGAAGATGACGCCGACGTGGCGGAAGCTGCGAGTGGCGGACGAGATGTGTTTTACTAATTGTGGAAATATTGAGCGTCTTGCTGTCTTGAGAATATGCCATCTTCTCATCATGTACCATGGCGACCCAACCTTGGCTCGCCGGGCTACATTGCCGAGGTGGTATTGGAATAGGTAACCCTGAACTGATCCAGAGTTTCGGAACAGTGACTGACAAACAACAGGCCATCACAAGCTCTACCTCACACCTACGGTATTGACTTCTTCGTCTGGTATGTATAGTATCGACATTTTCTGATGCAGTTGCTAACTTACCTTCCACCAGGCCCGGCATGCGGGAACGTCTCATCTTCTCTCAACACCAATACTGCACTAACGTATTCTGGGAGTTGCTCCAGTCGAATTTGAAGATTGTGTGGCCAGACACCTTCCAAGATACCTTTTTCCAGAATCCGCAAACCAGAGAATATCATATATCACCACTATTTGAAGATTGTATCAGAGACATCAACGCCTGGACGGTGTCGACGGACTTCTTTACGCATTTTCCTGAACTTGTCGAGGACATACCGCCCTTCATGGGAATCCCGGCGTCGATGTCAAGAACAGAAACTGTGGCCATGCCATCACGTCGAAGACCGAGGCGGGATGATGACGATGACACGGCCTATAAAGGGCAGAGAGCAGCTATCTGTTGATCGCACTCACTGTATCAAGATAATAATAGATAATAATTATTTTCCCAGAATCCGCCAAGCCCATTTAGAGAGCTATACTATTGGATACTTAGAATCGTAGACAGTGAAGATCCATTTCTTACGAATATTGATTCATATACTGCATGTATCACAATAAAGAGTGCTAAACTTATCTGCTATGGTTGTTGTTGGCTTCGAGTACGATGTATAAAAGCAAAGCAAATGTCTGGTCTTGCTGAAGTACATAAGTCCCAGTTGCCACTACGATGATAATCGTGTTTTGTTTTTAACAGCTGACTCGATCGATATTGAGATAAGTGGGCATTTAGTTAATTACCTCAAGACAGTCTGTCAGTCGATATTGCACAGCAATGTTGTAATCTGACGTGAGTACTTATTATACCCAGCTAGATACTATCACGGATGTGTGCCCGCTCCTTCCAGCGTGTGGAGTTTGGTTATGATGAAGGGGTTATAGCATAGACATCTTTGATTACTTTGCTGAACGATGAATACATGGTAGTTCTATTACGTCTTCTATATGTTATAGTCTTGATATTATCATAAATATATTTTGTTTGCCTCAGCTGTCTTCGTCCTACTTCGTTGCGTGAGGCTCAAAGTATGCGCCCAGTCTGAGGTTTGTCAGTAACAGTTCTTCTGGTGCATCGATATCATAAGAGACTTACCCAATAATGATGTAGCATGCTAACATCAGGGCTCCTTTTAGCCCAATAGCTCTGATGGCAGTTCCAGCACGACTGAGAATCAACAGATTGATCAGCAGTCCAGATCCTACCAGTGTCGTCGTCTCAAAGACGTTGAACGCCATCTCAAGATCACGGCCCAACATCCATGCTATCAACACTGTCAAGGGCGCTACACAGAGTGCGATTTGAATCGCTGACCCGACGGCAACAGAGATGGCCAACTCGAGCTTATTCCGCATCGCCACGGTGACTACTGTCACATATTCTGCGATGTTTCCAACGATAGGAAGAATGATAAGGCCGATCAGGGCTTCTGATAGACCACCCTCGTGGGTAACGTCGTCGATTGTCTTGACGAGAAATTCGGCGTTCATCGACATGAGCGCTGATGAGACCACCAATACTGTGACAGCAGCTACCATGCTCCCTGTGCTAGAAGTATGAGGACTATGGTTGGGAGTCTCAGGAAGCTCCGGGAGAACTCGTGAGTGCATGTTGCCAGCCGAGAGGTCTCTCGCCTCGGGTCCCTGGAATTCCGTCCGAGAACCTGAGCGCGAATGAGATCGAGAGTTCCCTCTTGATCGATGAGACAAGTTGGCCGATGTGGCCTCTCTCTTCCCTCGCTCCTCTTCGACTGTCTCGCGGGCTACCCTGCTGTCAAGAGTTGTGCTTCTTGCACGTGTCGGAACATCCTGGTCGGCAAAGCGAATGAGTCTGGAGTTTTGAGATGCTGAGTGCTGGTTTCGTCGGTGATGGTGAATATCTGAATGGCCTGTGTGAAGCGTTTGCAGTGGAATTGATGGTACTTCGACGTGTTTAGGTCTCATTTCGTATGCAAAATAGACGATGTAAATGACGAGGACTACCAATGATGAAGCGCGGCTCATACTCAACGCCGCCTCGCTCGTCTTTCCCTTCATATGGAAAGTGTAGTCAAATGCCGTCTACCCAAGTCAGCAAGTTTTCACGAATGAACTGAGGATATAGACTCACGGGAATGAGAATGACAAATACAGATACAAAAAGAAGAGCGGCCAATAGCTCAGACTCTTCCATATTGCTGTGAGCGTCAATGCCGGACATACTACTAGCAAAGAGAGCAGACCCCAGAATCAATAGCAGGTTTACAAGCACGCTGCCTAGGATTGAGGCTTGAACGATGCGAATGTGGTTGTTCACTAAAGCAACCCTGTAAAAGTCAGTTTTCATCTCACTCGATTCTCAATCTCACTCTCACTTACACCCTGTGTGCACGTTAGCTTGGTCCATGACAATTTTATCATAAAAACTCACAAAATAATGAGCTCAACAAGATTGCCGAGTGTAATATTCAGAAGCGCACCGATGGTGTCGCCCGCATCAGCAGCAATACGCTCTGTTGCCTCAGTCAACATGACCGACAAGGGCACAATCGCAATGGCATTTGTCATGAAAATCAACAATGGGTTAATCTCAAAGACATGCGCTACAAGTCCAATTGGGACAAATACGAGTAACCAATTGAGTTTTGAAGCGACAATCGTAGATCGGATCTGGCCGAAAAAAGAAAGGCCCTCGTGGTTGGTGCCAAAATCGAAGCCAGACCGCTCATTTGGTGGTGATTGCGTCTCCAAGTCATTTGTGCTCGAAATTCCCAGCTGCTGATAACGAACTCCATCTCCTAAACGCGATGATGCACGAAGCGCTCGCTTCATTGTGTCTTTTTACGAGCTTGCTTGATCAGTTTTCTGATCTTGTGTCTAATACAATATCGGGGCTGTCTGTTATCTGTAGTTGCGCACCTCTTATGCTGAAATCAAGGCCATGGTGACCTGCTGGACCGCTCCCATTTAACGGGTCAGAAGGGTCATCTTCGTCTTCGCTCGCAGTTGACAGTGAGCAGTCATTGTATCTGGGCGTCTCCGAGGCGAGGGAGGGACTCATTGAGAAGCGGAATTAACCAAGGTTGTTGAAATGTGAAAAGAAAGGACTGAAAGAGTTGCAAAAGGGGGCTGAGTTTATCGAGACAGACAGGGTGGGCAAATTTAAAAGGAGGCCTCAGCGTCAGTCTGTCAGTAAAGAAACTAGGTTAGGTAGGTATAGGAAGGATAGGGAGGGGGAGGGGATGGTAAGAGGGTACAACCGGTCGCTAAAGAAAGTGAAGCTAATTAATCAAGGCAAGGTAGGCGTTGTTGTCAATTTACCCCTGATTTTCCTAGGCTAGGTACTTAGGGCAACATGTAATAATCTCCATTTGCTTGAGGCTCCCTTGTCTATTGAAAACATTGGGTCCTCAGTGGATTGCGCGAGGCATTTAGCGTCGTTGGTTCTGATTGTCCATTTTACGATTGACAGACACTGAATACTTCAACCAAGCATCACCTCTCTGCGCCATTTATACCATTCGTCTGGGCTTTAGCCGTGAGAAAACAAGACATGTCTCGTGCTTACCACTCCAAACACTCGAGGAAAGCTTCCAAAATGTTTCTAGCTGGGCCGAGAATGAAGTTGACCCCTGTCTTTATCGGGAGATGACTAGGCCCCGCAGAGACACCAAGGAATGTGGACTGGGAGGGTCCAAAATTGACGAGTCAAGGTAAATCGCAATCAAAGGAAAGGAAGAGGAAGAGAGCAAAGAGAAAAAGAGAGAGCTAGCCCTGCTAATAAAACTTGGATTTGATTGGGGCATGAGACTGTGCAGGTCTCAACATGAAGCGACAACTGTAACAGCCCGCCTTTTGCATAGACCTGAGCAATAACTAGTCCCTGGAAACAAGCATTCTTGCCAAGAGGATTGATGACGCATCATCTTCACCGCTTGCTCCTTGTGTTGCTGCTTGTTTCAAAACACCCTAGCAACAGCCTATCGTTATCTCATTCGGCAGCATCGAGTTGAAGACTCTCAATTGAGTGCCAATAACACATTCCATTCCAATTGAGGCTCATTAACATGTTTTCATTGAAGAATCACCACAAGTTCGACCAACACACAAATTACGATAATAAATGAGGGCTTGTTGTCATGAGAAACCATCAACATCAATGAGCGATAGATCCAAGGTACAACATTAAAGTACATATATAATAAGCTTTAAGCTTTCAGATCTTATGCACACCTTCATTCATCCCCGGAAATTTCAGTATTCCCGACGTCCAATGCCTATTCCCACCCAGCATCAAGAACAGTCAGAATTTGATACCCCTTCTTCAAAACCTCAGTCTCAATAACAACAACCGCAATAAAAGTACAGTCTTCCGTTTCACTAGCATTGTCGCTGACAGTGTGGTGGCATCCTGGGAACTCTCGAAAGCTCTCCCCGACACCATACACCTTGGGCGGCTTTCCATTCATTCCGCTCAGAAGACGACCTTGAGTGACTGTTGCAACAACAGTAGCTCCAGAGTGAGTATGAGGGGGGGTCCAGCCGTTGGGCCCGTAGTGAACTTCCAGGCCAACAATGGACATGCCAGGAGCGTTTGTGATTTCGTGATCGTAGAGTATCTTTACGGTCTCACGGGGTCGATTTCTGAGTTCTATTAGTTTACTTCGCTGCGTCATGGGAAGTTCATACCGTGTCTCTTCGTTGGAGGTCATTGTGTTGCTAAGAATAGTCTGCTGAGTACAATGTTTAATGGTTGAGGACTTGGTGATATCGATCAAATACAGGCTAACTATGAGTATTTATACTCGAAATTTACAAGGAGAATCATTATGATTTAGAAGTAAAGTACCACTCGATATTCTTATCATGAGGGCAAATGGTAGGTCGTTCCGGGTTGACCGACCAGAAACGGGAATCCGGGTATTCGGGTACCCGTGAACTACAAGAGCGACTCCCGGTATGAAAACAATTTATTCCAGAGCCCGACGGAGATAAAAGACCTACAGATGTGTGCTTCTGGGACTCCCTTAAGCAGTTTACAACAACAAACTATACTCTTCTCTGTTTGCCCGATGCCGTTTCCGTCAACCCGAACCACAACTACGATGAGAGCCATTCAAATTCTTGGTGACGTATCGTCTCCAAAAATCACTATCAATCGATCCATGCCTAAACCTATACCTATCAACTCTGACATCCTCGTCCATGTTCATGCAGCCGGTATTACAGGAGACGAGACTACGTGGCCGGAAGTTTACCAAACTCCAACACGTATCCCAGGTCATGACATTTCTGGAACCATAGTCTCATTTGGTCCAGCCTACAAAGGCAATCTCAAAATTGGACAGGACGTTTTTGCCTTGATAGCCGCAAACCGCGGCGAGGGACAAGCTGAATACGTTGTCTGCACAGCTGAAGAGGTTGCACCAAAGCCTTCATCACTTTCTTATGCGGAGGCATCCGTACTCCCGATCCCTACACTCACGGCCTGGGAAGCCTTTGAAGATTTCTTTGAAATCCGTTCTGATATGAGAGTTCTGGTCACTGGTGCCTCTGGAGCAGTTGGGCGACAGTTTGTGCAACTAGTCAAGCAGTTCACCCAAGCACATGTCATCGCATTGGCGTCAACTCGGAATCACAACGTCTTGCGAGGTCTCGGTGCAGACGAAGTTATAGACTATGCATCTCCTCGCTGGGAGACTTCTCTCGCTCCAGTCAGTCTTGTCTTTGACACGGTCGGTGGAGGAATCCTGTCCAAAACCTGGGAAACAGTAGAAGAAGGTGGGACGATCATCACAGTCGGAGACCCTGCGCCGGCTTGGGCGTTTGGGGACAATGATGCGCCTGAGTCTTTGAAATACCCTAGCGTCAAGTACAAGCACTTTATCGTTTCTCCCAATGCGGAGCGGCTTGCTGATGTGGCGAGTATGCTTGACAAGGGACTGTTGAAGCCATTAGATGTGAGAAGATTCCCATTCGATCAAAGTGTCGCTGCATGGGACTGCGCAAAGCAGCGAGGGCGGCACTACAAAGTTGCAATCGAGTTTTAGGCTAGTGACAAAGATTGATATATCTGAAGGTCTATTCTGTTACTATGAGTAAATAAGTAGGCTATCTTTCAATTCAGTTCTTCATCCATCCATTCATAATTGAATTCCGAACCCATATTGACCCATCCGCAAATATCCGTCAGAGACCCCAAAGAAGCGAGCGCATCATCGTCCGGTACCATCACATCTGTAGTTTGGCTACTTGCTCTCCCTTCACTCCCCGTCAAGCTCGGAAGTTCGTTAGATCCAGGCACGATGGTGTTCTTCTCCAATACAAGCACATGGCGAGCGATGGTTTGTATCTCATGGACATTCTTTGCCGTTCGAGTCCATACTTCCCCAAGACTCTTTAGACATCCGATCGTAAGTCTGATCTGATTCCTCGCTATGGCTAGCTCCTTATCCCTCAAGAGATACTTGCACGCCGATAGAAGTGAGAGTGTGCCTTCGCTCACCATGCAGGTCGTGAAAGGGGTATGATGAAATGGACGAACTGGAAGAGCCAAAAGCTGGATTTGTGCATCGATTGACTTGAGAATTCGCGTTGTGTGAACGTTAATGAGATCTGACCTGGCCGTGTCTGTGGGTGCTTCTCTAGCGCAACTTGATACGTTCTCAATGGGGTTGAATCTTAGGTCTGACAACGGACGGTGCAAACCGATAGTCGCGCTACCTTTGTTAGTCCATATCTCTTCATGAATCGAGCGGGAAGTTCTTACACATGAATAAGCAAATGGGCTTGGAACATTAATTCATCAATACTACCATCGTTCCTCATGACCTTTCGTTCCTTGGGTAAAAGTAGGAGCCATGCATCGATGACGGAATCTGCAGCCTGTATCACTCGCTCCGAGTCTTGTCTCTTTACCTTTTTCGGAGTCACAGAAATTGCCAATGCTGCAGCACGTACGGCGCCGATGAGATATGAGAATGATGAAAAAGGTATGTCATTCTCTGCAAACTCGCGAGACTCGAAGTCCTGGAGCGTGCGAGGCTCTGGGATACGCTTGAGCATTGTTAGCTAGGATGTCCAGTCCTTGAAGGGCACACTTACACCTGACTCATATTCTTCTTCCTCGCACGGCAGAGGCACTGTTGCTTCAACATGGCATGCCTTAAAATTCATCGTCCCTAGCGTCCCAGCATAATATGCATCCACGATGTATAACATCCACCACGTACGTCTCCAAGACTCGATGAGAACGACATCCCCAACTCCACAAGCAAAAGCGAATTCTCTCTTGTGCATCCCCATCTCCAACGCCAAATTGACTGCGATGTCTACTTGTTCCCTGGATTCAGTAGTGCGACAGTTCCAGAATAGAGCAATCGAGTATAAAAGTCGACATTGGACTTGAACCGGATCTGAGGAAGAGAGCTGGGAGATGCGAGACTCGGTCTTGTTCTGAAGAGAGCTGGACCACTCGTGAGCATCATACAGGTTTCCAATAAGTCGCATAACGACTGTCAGTGCTGCAAACTCGAACGACGATGTCGAAGGTCCTTCACAGAGCTTGACTAATTGAAGTAGGGGTGGAGCGAAAGGATGGAGTGCATGGAAGTTTTTGTAGTAAGAGACTATCAACCGGTCCTTTTCCAACCCTTCCTGCTCTGGATGAGCGCCAGATTCATCGTAAACTCTTTCAGGGATTATATCTTCATCTTGTAACTGGATATCCGTACAATGCATAAGCTCAACATCAAGTTCTGGGATAGTCGCATCAGTTAAGGCCCGAGTTGTTCCACTATCGGGTTGGTAACTGTTCTTCTTAGAAAGACGCCTTCTTCTCTCAGAGATAGCCGCGCGATGGGGTCCTCCTCTACGCGACGTCGGATATTGGCATTGCTTCTGAAAAGTTGTACATCTTGTACAATGGGGCTGCTTAGCATCACATTTAACGTGCTTTGATCGGCATTCGAGACAAGCTAGAGAAGAGCGTGTCTGTAACCGGATTGGCGCAGATGTTTGTTCGTGGTCATCCATGGCAAAGGATTGATATGGTATGGTGCAAAAGGTTCATGATCTCGGGTGAATTGGTTCAGGCAGTGAGAGTCGGGGAATCCGGGTATCCGTGTAACCGGACTTTCGGACACTTATAAGCCACTAGAAGCAGATGACAGCTCTCGGGGTTCGGATATAGTACGGACATTGATTCAAGATTCGAGCTGTCTTCTATGGAGTCTTTTATCGTGATCATCAAAATAAGATTGCGGGACAATTTTAGGAAGCTTCAATGTCTTAGATTCCTACCAAGTATTTTAATCCCAAAGTTCTGAGATTCCATGGGCCAGAATTGTATCATCTTGTGGTGAAACGTGACTAGTTGGGACCCAGATCAGATAATCTCTCTCCTTAAACTCCTCGCACTCAAACATCCAGCGAGTACCCTTGCATGCCCTGATGTGTTTCTTCTCTGATATCAGGTACATACATCTAACATCTCGAGACGGATTGAATTTGCTCATGCAGCTGCATCGGTTTTTACCGCATGAACTATCCGCATAGGGGAATGACATTGAGTCAATTAGCAAATCAGGTAGTGTCCCCCACTTGGGCAACATGCGCTGAACCGCCTTATCATCAAACCCATAGAGCCCTAGTCTAATATCGACATAACCAACAGCGTCGTTGGGTTTACCCCAGATCGCCTGGAACACCATGTCATAAAAATCACCCATGCGGAGACCTTCGGGGAAGGAAAGTAACAACCAATCGTTGACCCCCATGTCGGGCCTTAATACAAGCACGCCGTTCACATAGCCCACTGACGTTATCGGGGGTTGCGCAATCAGCATCTTTCGCCAAGATGCACCGCGGCGTATGAAAGCTTTGTGAATCTTTCGGCCACCTTTCATATTGGCGATACTCATCCCAGATGTCGTTAAGATATCCTCAGACAAGCTGCGCTCCATCCAGTATGGGGGCTTTTTCCCTTTGAGTAATGGCTCGAAGTGTTTAAGTAACAGAGGATTGAGGACGCGAGGTTGCTCTGGGTTGATGGATGGGCGAGGCTTGAGATAGAGGTTCTGCTGCAACAAAGTCGATGTCGAAATCATGTCATGCCAACGCTTAGACACGAGTTGTGCTTGTAGCAATGTTGACATGTCCATGAGTGCACATATATGATGTAGCAGCTCATAGCATCCTAGTACTTGGCGGGTGGCAGGCCCGGATACTGGTGTTTGAGAAGTTGGTCGACTTTTGACGCGTGTTCTCCCCATGTTTACTTGTTTAATCGATTTTGAATTCCAGAATATTTTATGGATGCCCAAAGGGGGCTGATCTATGAACCCAGGTAAGCTTCTATATTTAAGACAGTGAGCAGGACATTACGCCTCGTATTCAATTGTCGTATGACTCACGCCGTAGTCATTGTTTTGCCTATTGCCACCAATCTCGATATGGACATGATGACACTTGAGGGGTGTGGTATAGCCGAGCTGTGCCTCTCCTAGGGCCATTATTTGATCAGTCTCATCGAATCAACTACTCGTCTACTATACAACGCATATTTACGAGATCAGATATAATAAGTCAGCCTAAGATCATGTCGAACCAATAGCTCTACATATCGACCCCATTCAAGGACAATCTGAAAAGCATGGAATTCTTGATCTCATCCTCTCGAGCCATTAGTTCTTGTACATCCCAATTCGCCCAGACAAACTTTCCCTTCAGAAATTGTGCTTCCTTTGAAGCAAGCCAGACCGCGAAATGAGCAGGTAATTCAACTAGTGAGTTGTCAGCTTCTGATGGATTGATGCTACGAGAAACCTACCTGTGTCGAAACCCAGCGATATGTCGGGATTTATGCCTGTTGCTATGATGCCCGGCTGGAAGCTAACAACGTGGAGCCATGGATTCTCAAAAGCCACGTAGTCAAACATCTTGATTGCTGCTGCTTTTGCAGCTGCGTAGGCGAAGTCGCCCGTGACTGTTTCGTTCGGCTGCCAATGGCCTATCCCGGAGCTTGTGTTGAAGAGTTTGGCTCCCGGTGCTGCAAGTGGAAGAAACGCTTGTATCGAATTAAAAGCACCCATTGTATTGATCATGAGGCTCCGAAGAAGTTCCTCTTCAGGGTATCCCATTACAGGGCCATAGATGGGAAGTATACCAGCATTGGCAGCAAAAATGTCAATCTTGCCAGCCTTATCAACAATGTTCTTCAAAGCTTGGTCGATCGAGTTTCGCTGCGTAGTGTCTGCAGTCTCAAACAAGACAGTTGTCGACGGATTAGCAGCACGGATCGCCTTTTCAGCTGTTTCCAGGCGTTCTCGATTTCTTCCAATAATTGCAACTGACTTGGCATTGGCTTGGGCAAAGGCCACACCAATGGCTTGGCCAATTCCATGACCACCGCCCGTGATGACAACGTTCTTCCCATAAGCTGATAACTCGGGTCTTTCAGGGGAGATGAAAGGGTATGGTTCACTGTGCCATTTTTTAGTAAAGGAGACAAGATTTGGCAGAGGAAGAGAAGCCATTATGAGGACAGACTGAAAAAGAACGACAGTTGGTCAAGGAGAACTTCAATGCGATTGATGGTGAATTGAGGATATGGAACTTCAAAATACTTTTGTTATATAGATAGAGTGTGTATCTGCCTGTATCCATCTTTGTAAGCCTCGCCCATTATATTTCTTCCGCGGAGGCTTGGTTGGAATGAGTCTATTCGACAGTCGTTCCATCGCGACTGATGTCGAGCATTGGCGTTACTCAGCAATCTTCCGCGGAAGGTTTGACGGTCGTTTCGCAGTACTAATTTAATTCGACGGCTTTACACGATTCTCAAAGATTGACACTGATTTCGTCCTTAACCATATTATTAGTAAATTCCAGTCGCCGATAGTTTACCATGAGTCGCATCTTAAGACGTTAAACAGGGCTCCTTGTAGTGGCCCAAATAGTGTATATTCGCCCTGTATTTTACCATTTAGGTAGTACTTACTTGTTTAAATCCTTTTCTCTGCGGCATTCATCACTTCTCTTGAGATTTGTAGGCGATGTTGTCACCTATGAGCCCCAAAAGTCTGGAGTTAGAACTCAAGGCTATACGGATTGTTAACTTAACCACCAGGTTCACACCATCAGTTTCTGCAGCGTAGTAGGACAACCGTCTGGACCACTACTAATTGTGTCACATATAAGCTTATAGTTAGTAGGTTGGGTACCTGTTGGGTCTTCATCCTAGGGTCTTTTGGTTCCCCGCTTACCCGTTGTCGTCATTTTCCAAGTGAGGGCTGCTCGCTGGCTTAGTAGGAGGTATTTAACAACTCGATATAACTAACTGCCTTCGTTGCACGTTGCAGATTTAACACGCCACCAGTCTCACCTGGCTATGTGTGGCTGTTCCCAATGAGGTCATTAGGCATTCGTCAACCCAGGGCTACTGATCCAGGGTAATGGTACTGGAAGTGTTGGCCACAATAAACCACTTGAACAGATCCTCCCAAGTGACCTCAAAAAATTCATAGTATCAATGACTCTTCTAACAAGTTGAGTCTATTTGATCCGAATGGGACACTTTGATCCGATTTTCATGGAGCTTATTGATCTTGCCCTGGCATTGACGATGCGTCATCACAGCCATTGAATCCGTGCATGAATGGCTCAAGCACAAGCTAGCCTTAAGAGCTTGAATGGGCTGTGCGTGCACGTAGACCTTGCGGGCCAAGCGTAACGCTCATGCAAGAAAAATTAGGCTGAAGAGAATCTGCATCAAGATCTCGATACAGAAACATCCAGCTCGAAACGACATGGACTCATTGTTGGATTTGACGACTGATCACGATTCAGTTTTGAATCAAAACCTACCCGGGACCTTGGTCAGGATAACATTGAAAACAAGTGGGCTGAAGAAATTGGACCTTCACCGTGCACGGCGCGATGAAAAGCTTGAACAAAGTGCCAATGTCGATCACGAGACTTGTCAAGCAAAAGTTTGGCCAACTCAGCACTAAAACTAACCACGATACGCCACGGCCAACCCGACCCCCATTGTTTTTTGATGGTCCTTAGGTCCTTCGTTGGCACGAGAAAAAAAGTGTCGCGTGCCCATCCAAGGAACAAAGGTCTTGGCTTTGCTGTTGCGACTCTACAAAGCTTGCAGTCTTGTTTTTGCAGAGGTTGGTGATTCCAGATTAGGTAACGATAAATGAAGGATCGTCAAACACGACAAGGAAGAGTTACCATGATCGCGTATCTCAATTAATCACGGCACTGTTTGCCCGTTCACCTCAGGTTAGCTCGTACCGCGCAGGCCAGACCGCATTTCGAATGGAGCAGAATTGAGGGTGAAGGTCAGTGATAATGAGGCTATCGAAAAGACACGAAAGTCAAAATGATTGCACTTTCTCGTATTCTCGGAAATGACACTGGAATATGTAGACTAATCGATACACCAGCGGTTACCTGTGCCGGCGGACCTCTCCTCTCACGATAATACCGTCTTAGCCCCTCTGGAATGGCAATTGACCGAAAAAGGAGTAGGGTCCACCCGTCAATGCAGTGTTTGCAGATGAACTGCCGCCGTTGGAAAGGCGCTTACTCCCTCACCCTTGACCGACCGACTCGCGACTCGTTCTTTTTTTATGACAGAAAGGCGCTAGAAGGCGTCCCCGCTCTTAACGTGACATGGAGCTTCCGCCGAGTCAGCCCTGGGGGCAGGCAATACGGTATGGCCAGTAATATTGCAGGGGGGAAGATGGTATGTATTTTGGGAGGAGAGGACTTGGTGAGGAAAGGCATGTCCGTTTGTTGGTTGGCTGCAGCGGATAGCGAGCCTCGAAGAGAAAAATGTGAAACTGGACATCTCATGGATGCACTCTTTATTGGTTGTCATACTCGGCCGATCCCGCAAGCCACAGGTCGCAGAATGATGAGGGGAGTTGTCTAAGAGTTGAAGGATGGAGGATCCAATGACTCTGGTACTTTGTAGTCGAGTCTGGTTCATCATGAGGATGAATATACCGTGTATCTGGAAACTCGATCATGATCCCATCACGAGATTGAAACAAACCTTGTCGGAATCATCTTCACTCAGCCCCCGCCGCAGACGTACTGCGATGGATGTGATGCAGCTCTGTACCTCTGTACTGTAGTGGCGGTGCAAGCAAGTGCACCAATTCAATGCCACCGTATGAATAACTCGAGCTGTGTCGTATGTACGTACTTTGTACCCAAATTGACCCATGTCAATTGTGAGCCGTTACCCCAAATGGGTTATTTCCCCTCGGGTAGGATTAGTTATTGCGCTGCCGAAGTTTCATCGTTAATCCCACGGATCTGGATGCTTGCCCGCCCCGGCAATGTACTATGTGTAGTGGCGCACATAGTCTTCGGCGGTAAGAAGAAAGAATCAGAGGTAGCGCAAATTATTTACTAGAGGCAGAAATGACTCTGTGTCAAAGATTGCCGGCCAGCCGAGAGGCAGGTAATAGTAAAACAAGAAATAAAAAAATAGCCTTGAATGGCTGGAAAACGAATGGAGAGAAAAAGACGCCATATGGTGAATTGAACCGGTGTAAACTTTCCTCCAACTGTACAACACTCCCATGCACCCTCTTTTTGAATCTGACAGATTTGCAGAGCTTAGCACCCTCCTTCCCTCCCAGATAGGCAGTAGGTAGCATGCGTACTGTACGTACAGTGTCACTAGCCACGTTGCGCTGCTGTTGGCGAGCGGGCAAGTAAAAGTCAGGTCCCCACCAAAAGGGTCTCTCGTACCTACCCTGCTAAAACGATGGAAGCCCCTAATAATTTTGCATTACGGGCGGAGCTAATGAAAGAAAGCTACACGGGCCTTTGAACCCCCTGGACACGCGACCCCTTTCTTATTTGGCCCTCGCAATTACCCCACATTCTTCTCTTCATTGGAAAGGGAGGAGCGTAAACCAAGAGTCCAGCCCAGTCGAGACCTCCTGCAGTGATAGTACGGGAATCCATCAGATTTCATCGTCAGACTAGACCATCAGCGACCTGGCCCAGTAGTTAGTTACCCGTTGGCAAGCCACTGCAGTAGCACCTAAGGCTGTTCAGTTAGCAGGCAGCCATAGCTGGTAGCTAATCCTACAGTGGCCCTGTAACTTACCTTAATCGGATCCCTCGATTTTCTATTTTCATTTCTTAATTTTCTCGTCGCCCCCCTCCTCTTGCTCCTCTTCCCTTTTGTTTCTTTCCAGTTTATACTGCTAATACTTGTCGCGTCTTCCTTCCTTTTGCTTCAACACTCCAGCGAGAGCGAGCGAGCGAGCGAGCGGCCTGTTCTTTTCCAAAAGGTTTTGCTTTGCTTCGCACACCGTCTGCCAATTTCTTCAACATCTTGGCTCCGAGCTGGGCGCCTCTCGTTTCCCATCGACCTCGGCGTCGATACAACTTGGCAAAATGTGTTTCCTCTTCTCGGTATCCTACGTTTTCGGCCTCTTCTTCGTCTCGATCCTCGGTAGCAAGCTACTACACCTCTGGACACATTTCTTCACCGTCCCGGCGTCAGCTTTCTTCCTATACCTACCGACATTCTTCCTATTCGACGTTTTAACGATATGTATTGGACGTATGCTTTTGGCCCAGTCCAAGACACCATGGGCTTGGATCACCAGCCTCATTGGTAGCATCGCCACGTACGTTTTTTTCTTGCCCCTTGGCTTGCGCAAACTGCGACGCGCCTAGAGAAATCTCTGGCAGCCAAGTAAAAACATTGAGCTAATATTCTTTGACCTTTCAGAATTATTTCACTTGGAGGCTCAGCTTCGCAGCTTGGTTTCTTTGTAAAGACCGGAGGTGAACTGGATTGGCGCGATGCGACAGCCTATGCCACCAGTAAGGAGGGTCTCAAGGTGCTGTTCAGCGGCAGCGAGGCTGTCATTGCATGCGGGATTGGTCTGATCATTATCGCTATGCCTATTCATGGCTTTGTTTACCGTGCATTCGGTGCCTTCTTGGGTGCAATTGGCGACAACATTCTCTCAGGTTCGTAACGGTCCTATTACGATGATCAAACTCCATCCAGCTAATTTCGGCCCTCCCTTTAGTCTATAGTTATTTCCGAAGCTTTCGCATGCGCATCCCCGGTATCCAGCGCGGCAAGTACTCTGCCCTTAAGAACGCCGACAACGATCTCGAATCGACCGATACATACTCGATGGAGGAGGATTTCCGATCTAGCGCCGATGGCTCTTTCCGCCACGGTAGTAAGAGTGAAGCAACGGCCACCACCAGGGGAAAGATTGCTCGCTTCTTTTCGCGCATCCCCTTCTTCTCGTGGCTGTGGAAGATCGCTGTCGCTCTTTTCCTTAGCTTAACACTCATTCTCCGACCTGCCAAGCCGTATGATTTCTTGTCTATCACGCTGCCTGTGTCGATGCTCGACGTTTTCGCACCCGAACCCGATTTCTGCGGCGCTCAACGCGATCTTATCGTCAACGATTTCCCTTTCCCCGAGCTTATTAACAAGTCAATTTGGAAGCAACCCGAGGGCGATTACTTCAAAGGATGGGCTCCTCTGGCCGACAAGAAAATGAGCGCTCTCGGTGAGGCGTACCGAAAACAAACCGTCGACTGGTTGCCCGAGGAGTCTACCACGTTGCCTCGTGGCTTCTTTCGATTTGACCCCAAGCGATTCGAGGGCGGTTACCATGGTTCGCTCGCTAATCCCGGTGCTGTCGTTACCGACAACAAGTGTCCTCAGGTTACTCTCAAAGAGAAGGATCCCTACTACAACCCCGTCGCCGACCCCCTCAAGATCACTAACCTCGATAACGACATCCTTCCCACCTTGAAGCAGGCCCTCGGCAATGGCGACGTCAAGATCAAGCATGTTGTCTTCATTCTCATGGAGAGTCTGCGACAGGACTTCTGGCCTCTTCAGCAAGGTTCCCACACACACAGCCTCATCATGGATCTCAACCAGAGCGACGAGGAGAAGGAGGAGGCCAACGAGAGACTGTCTTGGATGATGCCTCACATTGAGAAGATCACCGGCCTGAAGCAGGGTTTCACCGACAAGAATGGCAAGCCCTATGCAGCTCCTAACTACACGTGGCACGACCAGGCCGAGGAGGGTTTCGGCGGTATCAACGTCGCTACCGCTTACACTGCTGCTACAATGTCCACTAAGAGCTACTGTGCAAACCACTGTGGTGCCTATCCCATGCCCGTCGAGAAGTTTGCCGAAGCCGATTCCGATAGCTACCAGCCTTGCATTCCTCAGATTCTGAGCATGCTGAACAAGGTCAAGAAGAATGTCTCAGACTCTGACGCCGATTTCCGTGATTTGCAGTGGAAGACCGCCCTTTTTGAGGCTGAAATCGAAGAATACGATCGCCAAGAGAAGTTCGATGCCAAGTTGGGCTTTGAGCACATCATTACCAAGAAACAGCTCGAGAATGACTGGCGCTTCAACAAGTCCGACGTTCTTTACCACAAGATCAACTACTTCGCCTACCCTGAGCCCATCCTTATGCCTTACCTCCAGGAGTTCATTTCCAACACCACCGCTAACAACCAGCGTATGTGGTTGACTCATTTCACAAGTACCACCCACCACGCCTGGGGCCTCCCTGAAGGTACTCCCTACTACGATTACGTGTCACACACTGGTATGAACAAGAAGCACGACAACTTCAACAGGTACATGAATACTGTCCGCTACCATGATGGCTGGATGGCTAGTTTGATGAACCTCCTCGACGAACAGGGCATCTCTAACGAGACTCTCGTCGTCTTTGCTGGTGACCACGGCCACTCCTTCAAGGATGATGCTGGCAAGGAGGGGACCTACGAGAACCAGTTCATTTCCAACTACCGAGTTGGCCTGACCTTCCGACACCCCCACCTCCCCCGAGTCCAATACGATGCCAACACCACCACCATCTCTATTCTGCCGACCATCCTCGACCTCCTCATCAACAGTGGCTCCCTCAACGAGAATGACTCCCACATCGCTTCCGATCTTGTCCAAGATTACGAGGGCCAGTCTCTTATTCGACCCTACAAGAAGTCCGACGGCGACCGACGCGCTTGGGCTTTCTCCGTTGTCAACTCTGGTGCTGGTATGCTCGGTATCACATCTGCTGATGTCAACTGGCGCCTGGTCATTCCTCTTAACAAGGTCATTGAATACCGGATCACCGATGCGGTCAATGATCCCATGGAATTGAAGCCTGTAGCAGCGTGGTCCCCAGAGGAACTAATCACAGCAGCGCAAGCTGCTCTTGGCGATGAGGCAGCCCAGTGGGTTTCCGAAGCCATACCTATAGCGCAGTGGTGGGTCAAGGAACGGCAACGTCTCTGGCGATACCACGGCTTGTCATCATAGACGTTAGACATTATCTTTTACCTTTTGCATCATCAGGCGTTTTTGGGGACTTTTCTTCGCTCAAATCTCATTCATTGTGTTGGTCTTTCGACACAAATGCATCTACTATATCATCACTACAAGCATGAACGACAAACACGTGCCCCCGACATTAATTTTGTCCCCGGATGGATGAAACTTGGGAGGTCTCGCAGTGGTTTACGATCACATCTTGAAAATACAGCGATAATAATTTCTTGACATTTTCTCTCGACATTTCTTGAAAAAAGAGTGTGACGAACTTGGGTTGGGTGGCGGCGGCGGTCGAACGCAATGCGGAATAGAACGGAAGAAATCCGATCTATCTTTTTGATAACTCTTTGTCATCGTTTCAACCAGACTTTTTATACCTTGGAGTTTTAGGGGAAAGTAAGGGAATGGCTTGTCTCACGGTCGCTACGTCATGGTCTTGGGCATTCTCCCTCTCTCTTGCTTACATTACTTCTTGTGCTCAGCGTCTAGATGGTGGTTTTTCTCGCTTAGAAATAAATGATAACAACGCTTAATTGTTCCAAGATAATGCTCATGTGGATTTCCAAGATTCGTATGGTGTTGAAGTAGTGTCATGAGTTATATAACGAGCTTTCATTCGCAAGCTAATCTCTACTTGGGCAGGTTTCGCATGTAACACTAAAGCAGTTGCGCCAACTGTTTAACTTTGCGACTTTGAAACGCGGTGTTTGCTTGGTTGTCGGTAATGTGTATCTACCTTGCAGGACAAAAGAGTTCAATGTATGTTGACCTTGCGCTTTGATGTCTCGTGATTTGGAGTACTGACTAACACCATGAATCTGAGACAGGAACCTGAGACGGCCCAGAACTCTCGTCTTACTATCTACAGCCGAGCGTTTTCCTGTCATGATACGAGAAACACTCATTGAGACAGCTGTGTCCCAAGCTTTCTGCTTTTCGCACTGTCTTGACTGGCGCTGCGCTGGGATGAGAGGGTGATGGATCTTGAAACAAGAGCATGTAAGGGTAGGTCTAAACAAGCTTTGCACCGCCACAAGTTGCTGATCTCAAGAGTCTTGGCACAAGTACGTGTTGAGTGATTGGATACCAGCTTCAGTTTGCTTATTGAGATGTAAGATGCATGATTATCTTATCTGTGCTGGTGGTGTTGGGAGTGTAGCTTGTTAATGCAACGCTGAATATGTGAGATGAGATCATGTGCTCTTGGCAGGAAAAGAATTGTAATTCATCATCTAAAGACCATCTTGCAGGTTTAGATACATCTTGACTTAGTCGATGTTCTGTTACTATCAGGACAGAATGATGTTCTGTTGTCAACTACGTTGTCTCGAGGTTAGCAAGATGAAGGGTCGTGTGTCTCTATGTGAAGGTAATTTTTGTTGGCTGACGCAGTCCTTAAGGATCTTGTTGGATTTCAGCCTTGCTTTAAATATAGTATCCAAGAAGTGCGATAGCCTTTTATCTCTGAATGTCAGCTGATCAGAAGTTTCCCTCTGGGTTTCACCGAATGCTCACCTTCTCGATCTCGTTGTTCAGGAATGTGTAAGATCGTGTTTTAGTAGGGGCACAGTATAAGGAAGTCAGATCTGTAATTGCTTAAGGGAAATGTTCTTCTCTGCTACCATGCCATCCTCATTATTGATAGAGTATCAGGGAGATAAAGTTGATAAGAGCCTCATATCCCGATCGTATAGCGTATGTACTGCCGTGCCTCGGTGACACCACCTCCGAATTGCACTTTTGAGACAATTTATTGAGGAGACAATGTATTGAGGAGACAATGTATTGAGGAGACAACGTTGCTCCGAAAAGAGAGACCTCTACTGCTCATGTCTTCTTTCGTATTGAATGCGCATGGGATAAGCCCTAAAAAACTGGAAGATAGTAAGTTATTCGTCTAAGGTGAAAAAAGCACTATGATGTTGAAGTGGCAAAGGGGTTGCGAGGTGAGCCTAGGTGGATTGTTTGAGTTGGATCTCAGAACCAGGAATATGTATAGCATACCGGCAGTGAGCTGGCATCAACTGGTGTTGAGTAGATGGTACTTATACCAGTAACATTCTCTTGCACTATTGCAAAGTTTTGCAATCGAGGGTTTTGCTTGGATGAACCGATATCTTACCCCTCAGTAAGCGGGCTTCACTTCATTGCACTAATGATATTGGGGACACTTATGCTTCTTCTAGACCGCTATGCCACGTGTGGAATCAAAGGCGGTCTTTGATTATAAAATGACATCAAATCTCTGCCCTTCTAGATTTTTCAATTCTGAATTCGCTGCAACTACTCAATATGGTACCCACAAATGGTTCTCTCCATGAGCAGCTTCGTGATCTCTATCGCGAATATCGCCAAACAAAAGACATTGCTTCAAAAGATGTCTTTTTCTCCCCTCAGTGCCATCAAATTTGTCGTACGAACCCATCCTACGCAGCAAAAGATAGTGAGACTATCATAAAATACCTGCTCGAAGCTGGCCCCGTTATTGAGGATATCTACCAAAAAGCGGGCTGGGCTCCAGAGCAGAATCGTGGCCCTCCAAGAAGTTTTTACTCGACACGACCGCTTAGTAGAACCGAGATGAAAGATTTTGGTACCATCAACGAAGTGGCACCTGCTGGCTTCGGATCGGTCGAGGAGGTGAGGGAAAAAGCCAAGGATGAGAAATGGGAGGGACTGAGGGTTAACATGTGGACCGAAGATGGAATCGATAGGGGAATTCTAGTCAAGGTTCATTATTGGTGGCGTATGGAACCTTTGGGGTCAGCCAATGGTACATGGAAGCAGATATTCCATGATATCCTGTACCTGGGACCGAAAGATGGCACAGAGAAAGATGCGGGCGGTGAGGTAGTTGAGGAAAAGTGATCACTCCGAGAAGATAGTGTTTCGGTTTAATGGTATCATATTGTGACTTCGAAATCTATCATCTTTTACATCAAGTCTGAGACACCCAAAGCTTTCTTTTTATCCATTTAAACGATAACCTGGTGTGTAGCAGGCTTCTCAGCCTCATCGCCAAAGATGTTGACGTTCCATCGAGGCTTGTCTATAGCACATACACAGTCAGCAATGTATATCTCACCATACGAGTAGATCAACTTACTGGCGACGTAGGGAACGTTGTAGCGGCGCTGTTGCTTGCCGACCTGCTCAACCTCCTTGATATCATCTTCGGAAAGATCGATCTCCTGGAAGTTCTGGGCGATGCGCTTAGGGGTAACGGACTTGGGGATGACACTGTGACCGCCGACCTGGGCCCAAGCAAGGCTGTAAAGTAAAAGTTAGTATGGCTGTATTCTTTCAACACGAGAGGGCTGGTTGGCGTGACATACAGGACTTGTGTGGGTGTGACCTCGGTGCCCTTCTCCTTGGTGAGACGCTCGGCAACGGCCTTGACCTCGGGGTAGGTAAAGAGGAGAGGAGCGTTGACCATGTTGTTTCCGAAAGCCTGTAGGTATAATTAGTATTAGTGTACTTGAGTGTTAAGGTAAAAACGTACAGAGTAGGCGGTAACGTGAATGTTCTTCTCCTTGCAGTAAGCAATAAGCTCAGGCTGGATAAGGAGAGGATGACGCTCGATCTGGTTGGCAGCGGGAGTGACACCGGTACCCTTGATGATTGCCTCAAGCTTTGCGATTTATTAGCTCAATTTCTTTTTCACACGCTATGTTATGACTTACGTGCTCCTTGGTGTGGTTGGAAACACCAACGGCGCGAGCCTTGGACTTGGGCAGTTCGGTCATGGCTATAAAAGAAATCGTCAGCTAACTGCACATGGAATTTTCAGATAGACTCACCCTTCCATGTGTCAACAATAGAGATGCTGTCGTCAATCTCGACATCGCCATCAGGCTCGTTTCCTCCGGTAAGAGGGAAGAGGTCCTGGCCGACGTGCTTTTGGCTGCCCTTGAAAGAGACGGGGAAATGGACGAGGTAGAGCTGTACATGTCAGTCGGTACCACAGTAAGTCTATGACGAGTACTTACGTCAAGATACTCGAGGCCGAGCTCCTGGAGGCAGTCGTCGAGAGCGGCCTCGACGACCTTGGGGTCGTGCTGGGAGTTCCAAAGCTTGGAGGTAATGAAGACGTCCTCACGCTTCAGTCCGGGGATTTCGGAGAAGGACTTCTTGAGAGCCTCGCCGATCTCGGGCTGGTTTCCGTAGCTGAGAGATTTAGCAAGGGGGATCGTAGTAGAGTAAGGGAGACGTACACCTTGGCGAGATCCTAGAAACAATGTCAGCGAGAAGAATCTAGGGAGGGACGATGTTACAACTCACCAAGTGGCGGTATCCAACCTTGAGGGCCTCGTAGACACCTTGGCCAACCTCACCAGGAGAGGCTTGCCATGTGCCGTAACCCAGAAGACTGAGTGTCACAGTTAGCTTGTTATCGTTGATTTAGTGGCTGATAGACGTACGGGATCTTGGCACCAGTGTTGAGAGTAAAGGTCTTTCCTTGAGACATGTTGACTGTGGTTGATTCTGCTTTGTGATAGGGAAGAAGATGAGGGAAAAGATCAAATTATCAAACTCATCATGGCTCATTGAGGAGACATTTATACTCCCCCCAGAATTCCCAAGTGTACCCCGCTATTGCAAGAGGGACCAGCCAAGATTGGCGCTAATTGAGAGGATACCAAGGAAACATATGGAGGGGTTGATTAGAGGGGAGCTTTACCCCAAGCGCTCCAATCTTTTTGCTTGATGAGCTGGGGAATCTATGACGTTGCAGCCATGAGATTGGTGCGCAAGATTTGAGAGATATTGATAGTGAAAAAATTGGAGTTTCACGTGTAGCTATCTGACATGTCGCAGTAATGTAGTGACATCTCATCTCATCTCATCTCTGATCTCTGCTGACATGATGCGTTGCGTTTTAGATTAGCGACTCCAACCAGATCTTTTCTCGACCCATGAACAAGTACGTGCCCCAAGAAAAAGAATGCACCCCCACGGCGCTGTCGGCACTCAAAGACCTCTGTTTGTTAACAACAAGTTATGCGAGTCGGATAGGTATTTGCTTTTCCAGCACAAACCGCAACTTCCTGTTTAAATCTGTAATCAAATTGAAACTACCAAGGGCCTCTTCAACAAATAATTTACAAAGTCGGAGCAAAAATATTGTTTGTCAGGGACCCTCACAATCAATTTTCATGTCGAGAGAAAGGGGAAGAGTCAAAAAATACGGCATTCCAGATTGTATACCTTGAGACGCTGCCACACTCTCGCCGACAAAAGTCCTCATAATCATATATCTCTTGTCAAAAATGACCTCATTTAGGCACAACAACACGTCAAGAGCTCTCCTGCGACGTGCAAAAGGCTTGACGATACATATCTACATGATTTGGAATTATCTGGGTTATCAACTATTCTGAAAGGGATACTGAGGACTGAACTCTAATATATTTCGAATCTGACCCCACTGCTAAGCCTCTGCCCAAGTTCGCTAAGTAAGCATGACTATGGCAACGAATTAGGATCCCCAAGCTGTGAAGACTTTTCGCCAGGGATGGCGAATGTGACGTTCACGACGAATATAGCGTCGACAACCTTTGTCAAGACACTAATAGCCGCTGCAATACTGTAGTAGATACCGCACCTGTACCACAGTGACAAGGGCATCGATCCCATGCAATTGACCATGCTGGCAAAGAACTCGTGCGTGACTTGACCAGGTTCCCCTCTGTGTATATCAGGAGCCGCCTGTACAGCTGCAACAGTAGCTGGAACCCATAGCAAGAGTTTTACAGCCTTGGATATAGCATAGTGAACCATTACAATACGACCCATCAACCTGGCTTCACTTATATCCAGGTCACCACTGAAGTTATAGTTGCCTACAGACAATTGAAGACTTTCATCGATGGCGTGATCCATGATCTCTTCAACGAGGCAGAACGATAGAATGGTGGTGATAAATTGCAACCACTGCATCATCGTGATGGAGCGAAGATATCTCGCTGAAGAATTCGATGACGTAGGGATGTCGGACAGAATTGCATGAAGCCATAGCAGTTGAACTGGAGCAGTGACTATCATCATGATGGACTTGCTGAGATACACCGGCAGATATTTTGCAACATAAGGTACAGCCAACTTCCTGGAGAAAGACCATATAAACCATAAAAAGATGCCCTTGATCGGATAGATAACGTCAAAGAGAGGAGTATCGGTCTTCTGCGCCATTATGCCACTCGTCTGCCCATCCAAAGCTGACAGGTTAACGGAGCGAACATGGCGCGCGGATGTAAATGTTGGGTAAAATGCGAGGTATGGGTAAGGGGCCTAGAGAAATGAGTTAGTTTGAAGCATTTTCACAGGTAGTCTCGACTAACAATGTACAGAAGTGGCTCCAGTACATGACCCAGCATCTGATAAAAGGCAGCCATTCAAACAGTTTGGAAACAGTTTTCTGTGTTGACGTGTTCGTAATAGTCTCCGTAGGAATGAGAAAATTCTTTCGAGAAACTACTGATCTAACATAAAGATGTATGTTATACAGGAAGAGAGAGGGATAGGCATTTAAGTCAGACAGCTATCGGGCCGAAGGTTGAGTGCTTACTAGAGACAACGAAGTGGCCTCAGTCCAGTTCCGATGCGCAGTAACTTAGAGCGTAATTCGGAGGAACTCTTGAAGCTTTTTTGACCAGCAGGCATATCTGAGGCTGAAGAACTCCATCGCTATTGGCTCTTCTATACGCGCAGGTCGATCCATCGGCACGGAACTTTAACATCAAACTGAAGGCGGAACAACCCTGCCAGCCCAAAACAGCCTAGCCGTTATGGCAGTACTGGTGCCTGCTGGTTAGCCTGGTTCCCAGTATGTTCTTAACTCGGCTTTCTCGGCCCAGTCTCGTCGCACCACTGCCACTACTACGCTCACAAATGGACCTTTCTATACGCGCGCAAAGACAAAGGGCATTCGCCCCCAAAGCACGCACCGGATGTCTCACATGGTAAGGGTTATCCATTCAGTCTCGCGACTGTGTGCTGATTGGATGAATCAGTAAAAAACGGCACAAGAAATGTGACGAGGAAAAGCCGACGTGTCTGCGGTGCAAGGCAGGCGGCTATGTTTGCGATGGATACGAGACTAAGAAAGCAGCTCCGTCTATCAAACCACGTACTGGCTCCCTTCCACTTCTAGCAGCCAAGCGGCCATTGGTGGCCAGCACTCCTAGAAGGCCCCTGATCCAAGGAAATGCAATGGAGTCAAATTACTACACTTACTTCTTTTCCAACGTTATCGGCCACCTGGAAATATCCCCTTCACTAAACAAGGACTTTTGGAACAAGACACTCCTGGTGCCTAGCCAAAGTAGTGACTGTATTAGACATGCGGTCTTAGCACTTGGAGCGACATATTACCAATACGCCGCCGGAATCGGAAAACCTTCGACAGTATCTCTTGATCGCTTCATCCTATGGCATTACAACGAATCCATATCCAAGCTTGCATATAGTCATGGCACAACACCAGATCTTTCTACGACACTGACATGTTGTATCCTCTTCATCATTCTCGAAAGTCTCCGAGGCGATTCTGAAGAGGCCATCCGACATCTTGAGTCCGGCATAAAGATTCTGTCGAACCATACGCCGAAAACTTACCTGCCAAACGGCCAAGTCCAAGAGCTTGCGAGTATATTCCACGCTATCAGCTCTCAGGTTGCTATTTTCTCCGAAGATCGCATCTTTCCAGATGTGTCGCATCTGTTGATGCCGTCGAAAAGGAAGAAGAAAGGAACTTCGGGTCAGTTTCGCGATCTTGACGAAGCCGAAGATGTTATGAACAAGTTTGACGATGTGATAAATGAGATTAGCTGGGATATGGATCAAAACTGGGATGACGAAGAATCAGAATGTGTTGTGCGGTGGGTAAAGTTGCGCGAGGAGGTGCGTGACTGGATGACACAGTTTGACGCTCTCGTAAACAAACTTACACGAAACGGTAAGAAGCAAGTGCAAGTGGAGAGGATAGTCAATTTGAGGATCCAGCATAAGTTATGGGAAGTCCTCCTCGACGGCGAATGCAACGAAGACGAAGCAGACATCGACCCAACAGAGTGCAACCTCCTCCTTGATCAAGTCGAGCAACTCTGGTGTAATCCTGCGAATCCACGCTTCGGTCTCAAGATCGACCTCACTGCTGCGTTGTATCAGCTCTACGTTTATTGCACCGATGACCAAGTGCGACATCGTATCATTACATTGTTGCGCTCGCAAAAAAGGAGGGAGATTATCTGGGATAGTGGCGATCTTGCGGACTTTCTGGAAAAAGATATGTGGCAGAGAGCTATCGGGCTTCAGACGGAGAGATGGCCTGATATCGGGCCTTCAAAATATGAAGGTGCGTTGTTGGTTCTTAGACCAAGGGCACAGTGATTTGGTATCTGGGGTTATCGACCGAAATGGCATAGGGGCGAGGATAAATAAACTCTGTTTTAAGTATATTCAAAAGTTAGTCAATACACGACGATGCATGACATCTTCTGTGCCGAAGATACTAGATATACGCACCATCTAATCGGACTACTGAACCATAACCATGCATGATCTGGGCACTATACCACGGGCCGTGTTGGCACAAGGCGGTTAGCGCTAGACGCTTAACTCATAGTCAGTTAAGATCAGCCATACTTTACGCTGCAAGCTAAACGATTCGTCGATTTGTACGCACGGGTCTTACCCATGCAGGGGAGAAGACGCATATAAAACAACTTCATTCCATCTAAACTACTACTCCCCATTCTGATATGTCAACGTCATCTTTCGAATACTGAACTTCAAAAATAATTTTAACATGCGGTTTGAATATTTTCTCTCCACTACTATGGCTGCACTTTCCTCAGCTATGTGTACCGTACGACCCAAGGCCGTCGTGTATCGCGGTCCAGCGTCATCTCCAGGCTGTCCCGAGGCCATTGGTCGTCTTTTGGAGTCCTCACCCTACCATTTCAAAGTCATCTATGCTGGTCCCAAAGAGCCAGTAGACGTCACTGACGAAACTCTTCAAGGTGCCACCATTTACGCTCACGGTGGTGGACCCAACTGGGAAAAGGCGTACCGGCAGACCAAAAAGTACCAAAAGACAATCCAGAAATTTGTCGGCAGCGGTGGTCATTATTTGGGCTTTTGTCTCGGCGCTTACCTTGCTGGACCCAATGACGGATATGACTTACTGCCCAGGGGTGTGGCAACCGATCAGGAGATCGAGAGAAAAGGAGCACAAGTCAAGGATGATGATGATACGGTCATTGAAGTCGATTGGGCCTTTGGTTCTGGAAAGACAGATAAGAAACGGTGGTTATACTTCCAAGACGGTGTTGTCATCAAAGGTATGGATGCAAAGACACCTGGACATGTCATCGGGAGATACTCTTCCAATAGAGACGTGGCTGCGTCTGTCACACCATACGGTAAAGGTTGGGTTGGGCTTGTTGGACCTCATCCTGAAGCTGACAAGACTTGGTGTAAGTGGTCATCCAGCTATTCTTCCTCCAATTTGTCTTACTAATCTTGCCATAGACGAAGACGCCGAGATTGAGAATCCAGAAGGTATCAGAAGTGATGTCGGGCATGACTTCATCCAGGCAACCATGAATGGCGGCTCTAGAAACGCGAAAGGAACAAACAGTGGATGCATTACGAGTTAATTTTCTGTATAACATCTGAGGCATTTTCTTGATTTGTGTAGATATGTACATTGAACCTTTCATATACAAAAATTTGGTCGACGCACGATTCTCTCTTATCGAATTCGGATCCCGCTGAGGCGTACAAAAGACCATTTGCCGTGCTGGGGCCAAGAATAGAACGGTCCCAGAAATTTCACATTGCTTCACGAGCACGTGTAGCTTTCCCAGTCATCAACATCCCCTCCCTTGTTCAGCCTTGCAATTTGTGGCCATGCGCAAAGTCTGCTGGTTCGGTTTTCTCCATTCTCTGGTCCCCAGCTCTTGATACCCGCCACTGGCTCTATCCGCTTCTCAACCCAATCAACCATTGCAGAAGAAAAGTCATAATTTGCGGGCACGTACGGGTACTTTGCGTTCAGAGACCCGCAGTGTCCTCCCCCGGGTACCATGACAAGCTTAACAAAGTCATTCTCCGCTATAGTCACTTCTCCTCCCAACGTATCTCGTGTTATAGCTTCGACATGCTCCAACGACCACAGCGGAGAGATGTTGGGGTCTGCCCAACCAGCGTAGACAATCATCTTGCCGCCTCTATTCCGGAATGAAGTCAGGTTAGTTTCGATGGCGTTAATCAGCGGGCCGGCTTTCGTATCTAGGAAGTCCACGTCTGATCCCCAGTTGAATTCATCAGCATTGTAGGAAAGGTTTTTGTACACAAAGTTCTGCAGAATGGGGACAGTAAAGGCATCTGAAAGGGCGCCTTGAATTTGTGGTAGACTCCAGCCTGCTTCGGAGCCCAACGCCAGGCCAGGAAAGAGAGACGCGCCACGAGTGTTGGATAACACTGGACCATTGTACAATGCCTGAGCGGCTTTCAGTTGGCCCTTTGTTAGGCAAGTAGTGTTCTCCCTTCCAGAGCCTTGACAAGCTAGAGATGAGATGTTGAAATGGCAGTCAAGTGGATTCTGGATGACGTTGTCTTTGACTCCGTCTAGAAGATCGCATTCCTCCATCACGCTGGCCTGTATAAATTTCAGAGTTTGCGGTGATATAGTTGTCTCATTGGCCTGCATAATTTATGTAAGTCTTCAAACAACAAATACAGGCTTGCTCTTGAATAATTTACCTTTGTGTGTTGGGCATTCCACAGAAAGCTCAACATCAAGTGTGTGAACCAGTTGGCAGGACATCCGGCTATGATCCCATCAAACAACCCTGGCTTCAGTTCAGCGAGCGAGAATCCTTGAGTCCCACCAGCAGAACAACCCCGGAAGTAAGACAAGTCTACTTCCTTCCCATAGAATCCCGCAATGAGCTGTTTCGACGCCGGCGTGAACAGACTAATCGCATCATGCATCCAGGCTTTGACTTGTGACTCATCATGTAAGAATGGCTGGTAAATACCCGGAGCACCCAGTCCCGGGATATCTCCAGCCATGTTATCAGAGGCTAAATGGCCTGCATCACCACCAGCTACAGCGAATCCGAGACCGCTGTTAAGTTCTGCCATCAAGTCTGTGTAGCTGATCTCGCCGCCTTGACCGCCATTGCCGACGGCCATGAAGCGTGATGAGTAGTCCTTTGCGTCGGGGAGCCAAAGTTCGAATGCTAGGGAGTTGTTGTTACCATATTCAACTGAAACACAAACTTCACAGAAGGGAATTTTGTTGACAGTTCCTGTGATATTGAGTGCACCGGTGGCATGGTAGGTGGTGTTGAGAATGGTTGCGTTATGCTCGGCGAGGCAGGTCGACTGTGCCAGAGATGCACATTTGAGTTCACTGCAGTATCCCACAGCAACTAGTTGGGCTGCAGTCAGAGTGAAGCGTGGCCAGAAACCCATGATATGGATTGTGAAGAAATTGTGATTATCGAGGGAGGTATCCGTAATCACATATGGCAAGGTCTTTATGCAGCGTTCTGCGCTTTGGGATAGTGAATCACTTCATATATAGATATCCCCATCGCGGCGGCAAAAAGGGCAACGACGAATTCGTATTATGACGAGATCGTCCTTGAATCGCTGATTCGCTTATTGGACGGGAATTATTCTTGCCATCATCTGCATTTATCCGTTTATTACGGCGTCTTGATTGTTCTTTGCTTCCGTTTTGTGAGACACCTGTTTCAGTAATTTGCTCAACATCAACCGTCACTTCTGATCTATTGGATATGGGATGAATGTTTGCTTTGTTCGAGCGGTAGATTGACAATCAATCCTAAATTTGCTAGGGTAAGATCGCCGACATGGCAAATGATTGGCTCCTATTCTTTGTTTCATTTTGTGTCAAATAAAATTATCTGGGATCTGTGTATTCTGACCTATCGGATTCTGAGCATCTTTGAGCATTTAAATCTCAAGTTGAATTCTCCGTCTTGATGGTATATAAGAAATTAAAAGAGCTAATGAACAATTTCCATACCTCCACTTATTCTCTTAATTACCTATCTCAACGTAACAATCACTTGTATGCCCAATATGAGTTTTTTTTTTCACAAACCAAAGAGTGAAGCCCAAGTTTTTCATTAGTAAAGTCTTACTCACCCAACTCAACTCGAAAAAGCGCTATAGGAGAGCCTCTATGGATGCAAGCAGTCGAGAATGGATAATATGACACCCTCACGTATTACCCAAACGGTCTCCCACGTTCCTTTATACCTTCTTCTGGGCATTTATCCCACTTGCAGCCGAAATGAGACAACAAAAAGTCCCGTTTGTCCATGTGACGATGGTGTTGCGATTGACTTCGAGACATTATGGGAAGTTCAATCCAAGCCATGTTACGAAAAGGGCAACATGCCATCTTAGCAAATGCATCTTATGTTGGAGTGCTTTCGCGATTCATCAAAGATCGAATGAGTCACAACACAAAGCCATATCTCTTCCAAGGAAGAAAGATTACGCGCATTATCCCACCGAAGAAAGGTCTTCCTTTTCAAGCAGGAGGAGAGTCCACGTGACAACCTTGACCGCTAATCAAATACAAGAAACTCAATTCATGCAATAATTCAGATACCGGATCAATGCTGTGTAGCAAGAGATATTCGGAATGTCGCCTTCCGTTCTTCACCAATGACGACTCTCCAACAGATTGATAGACAGTCGGAATATCCTCTTCCGAACCATTAGGCGAGGCCCCTGACATTCAAGAACCTGGGATGTCACGGAATGTGCACCTCCGACATTTCTAGATTAGCGAAAATAATACGACATCTTGGGTCCGAAACAACAATTGCAGAATTTCAGGTTTGATTGAGATGAAAACACTGTAAGGAGAAAGCAATGAAATGAGTTCTGGCGATAAGGTTGAGATGAAATCTTGGTCAACTGATGCCTTGGTTATTGCAATCGTCGGCTTGTTCTCCCGTCCTTCCAGATCGTCAAGAATCTCGGCGTTGTCATGACAGCCAAGGACCGCCACGACGGCTTTTCTCTAGTCTCGCTCCGGCCCGCGTCTTACCGTTTGATCGGTTTGATATATCTTGTTTACAAGCTCGATGAGCCGCCATCGTTCGATGTAAGCCAAGTCTAGACTTGTCAATGCTACAGTATGTCTTACTACGACATCAATATTGGATGACAGCCTGTGCTCTTGGGCACCATCATCAATAGAATACGACAGTGGTTGATGAGTGACGTTACCTTGTTTCCTCTCCCACGGGTCTCTCGTGTGGGCCATCAACTGCGGTGAAACCCTATTCGGCCACGTTCTTGTAGATAGATTCCTCGGCATATGCCAAGAGAAACCTTAAACTAGGCGGGCCCGACGGACCAAACTGGCCGGATATGCGGTTCTGGACGGTTTGTTAGTACTCTGAAACAGCCTTCGGGGTGGCCCGAGATAAGCGTCCAGAATCTACACGATCAGAATGAAAGGGAATCGTGACAGCTTCCCAGTTTGGACACTTCGGATGCCTAACGCGGGCGGTTGGGCCATGGGCTGGATAGACTCCCCGTCATTCAAGTGGTAGCAATAGCTAGCCTGTTGACCTGGGGTAATAGACTTTATCAAGATCGCGATCACCGGATGAAGTGTTGGCCTTTGATGGGTAGCCTTGCGAGGCCCGGGGAGAAGGACATGCCGGGTTGATGTATAAAATAGTTGATATCCCTCGATCCTTCCTACGTCAGCTTCATGTATATCACCTTCATTATATTGCTCAGGGATAGCACTTGGTGTGTGAATCAACACTGTGTTATAAACTACTTCAAGAGACTCTCCTCAGTATGCTACACCAACGAGTGGCAAGCACTAGCATGACTCTACTACACAGCTTCACCCTCTGGACACTGCTGGTTCTATATGCCAGTTCAGTATCAGCGACAAGTCTCCCAGGTTACGGGTTGAACTTGTACGATCCTCTCTGCGCTGAATCATGTCTTCGGTCTTTTTCTCTTCTAAAGCTTCCATGCTCTATCGTCAGCCAAGGCGTACATAAACGAGCCACACATTCACCAGTCTTCACTCCACCAAATTGCAAAGCCAACAATGAGGCTTTCTTGACTTCCGTTGCATCATGTTTCAGTTCCAAGTGTTCTGAGGAGAAGATGTCCAAGCTTGAGGGCTTCTGGGAGGAGTCTGTTACAGGCACCAAGCATGTGCCTGCCAAGTGGACCTACAACGAGGCTCTTGCTGAGGTTCAAGAGAAGCCGGCCAGATATCAGCTCAAGCCTACAGACTTTTCTCTCAATGATACATCAATAGTTGAGCCCATGGCTTATCTCAGGCAATGGAATCAACTTGGAGGCTACAGAAATGAGATGATCATCGAATCAAGATACAGGTACGGTCTACTTCCTAGCGTTATAGCTTGACAATGCTGACTCGGAACCTTGGATAGTATCACACTTGTAGTCGTTGCACTCGGTCTGCCAATTATCATCACTTGGCTGGGCTACATGCCCTACATCCCAACGATCTACGACAAACTCAAGCCTTACATGCTCTATCCCAGCACTATTGGCACTTATTCCGTCCGGCCTCTACCTTTCAAGCTCGGCAACGTTCCAAACATGGGTCAAGCAATCTTTATCGTCATCTTCGTCTCTCTCACCGTCGTCTTTACCGCCATCGATTATGACGTCCGTCAACCTAATGCTCGTTTTGACAGTACTAGACGAGAGCAACTGGCTTATCTAGTATACCGCACCGGATCTTTCGCATATGCTCTTCTTCCAGTGATTGTTCTCTTCCCCTCGAGGAACAACATACTCCTCTCACTGTCTAACTGGTCACGATCAACGTTTATCCTGCTCCACCGTTGGGTCGGGCGAATCTTTACACTTCTTGCTGTTCTCCACGCCATGTTTGCCTTGGCTGGATCCAAGAGCCTGGGCTCTACTGACTGGAGACGATGGGGAGCTACTACTGTCATCCTCTCGGTCATCACCACCTTTGGAAGCGGTCTCTATTTTCGAAAAGCAAACTATGAGCTTTTCTTATTAATGCACGTCATCCTGGCCGTTTTCATCGTCGTCGGATGCTGGTACCATCTTATCAAGCGTTATGAAGCTATTGGCCTGGACTTCCCGAACCACTCATATGGTCAAGAAATTTGGCTGTACATGGCGTGTGCTATCTGGTTCTTTGAGCGTCTTGTACGAGTCATTCGTGTTGTGAGACTGGGTGTTCTAAGATCCAAGGTCAAGGACATTGGATCTGGCTACGTCCGCGTCGATGTCCCTCATGTCCGCTGGGGTTTGGATCCAGGCAAGCACGTCTTTGTCTATTTTCCAACTCTCGCTCCCCTTCGACCCTGGGAGAACCATCCATTCTCAGTCATTCCTACTGTTGCTCTTCGAAGTCACGGATTAGTTTCATCCCCTACGTCTCCGGTCTCGCCGGGCGGTTCTTCTGGGCTCGAGGATATGGAGAAATCAGTGGCACAAATTGGATCCAGAACCATTTTACCCTCAGCGGAGAACTCGGCTGGAGTAACCCTCTTCATCAAGAAGTCTGCAGGTATTACCAAGCATCTTAAAAGTCACGACAGGCTTTTTACCTTCCTTGAAGGTCCTTACCCCGGTAACGACACGAGCCAAATACTTCGTTGCGATAGACTACTCCTGATCGCAGGTGGAGTTGGCATCACGAGTGTCTTTGCTCTAGCGCACAGCCACTGGAACGTAAAGCTGGCATGGTCAGTCAAGGAGGAAGCGCGCTGTCTGGTCAACGAACTCGAGCCGGCTATGGATGCTATTAGCACAGCGCAAGTGGACGTCAGAGTAGGCTCACGGTTCAACGTGACGGCCTTGATCGATGACGAGGCTTCTCGAGGATGGGAAAGAGTCGGGATCGTGGTGTCGGGACCGGGATCGCTTTGCGACGAGGTACGAGCGGTCGTGGCAGGTATAGCACGGAACTCCCAGACCATTTTTGAGCTTGAGGTGGATGCATACTCTTGGTAGCGAAGGGGGAAGAGTCTCTCTTAAGCATGATTTATGGGGTGTTGAGGAGAGAGGATGTTTTGTCCATGATAGATAGATACGTGGTATTTCCACCAGAATTCGTTATATCCCAGTCCAAGGCTGATACAATGACCGTGTTTCCCTCCAGCAAATTGAATGTTTCACTGAGGCCTATCTAGGTGCTTGGCCGAGGCCATGTTGAGCCTCTTGAGTGAGTCTCAATGCCGACTCATCACTTTTTAGAACCCACAACTGCATTGCCAGCAAAAAGTTAGTGTCAAAATAGCTTTTCCATTGGTCGAATTAGGTTTCGTGGACGATGATCTATCCACTTGACGTTTTTTAAATCAACTCAAGATAAAAACGTTGAGGCCATTCAATTTCGCTCGGGAGAGGTTGCGGCAAGAATATAAATTTTCATCGCTATTAAGTAAGATTAGTCTTGAATCACGATCGTATCTCCTTGTCATTCGCGAAAGGTAGAGCCCTCGTCCGTTTCGTGGTTCATTGATTTGAGTACAGGGTAGCCACTTTAGCTTGAGAGACTATTGAGTTTTAGCGACCAGTGGGAGGCACGCGACCTGATTAATGGGTGAGTCGAGCTAGTTGACCAAGACAATTAATGTCATTGGCCACCTTTGAAGTTCTCCGTCTGCTAACGGTGGAACATCAAGATTCGGGTTGATGAAGAAAACCCAGTTGGATGAATATGAGACGTAGGTGGCTTCTGTAAAACATGCTTAAATTCTGGGAATGCCTGCATGGGCAGGCAGGCAGGCAGGGCAGGGCAGGGTTCCATGGGTTGCGGTCTAGCCTATACTGGAGGCCAGTAGTCAATTGATGAGTCCAGCCATGTCTTCGTATATCGCATCGCATCATCACCAATGATGATCATCTTGACTCGAGTTGCTGAGCCTTACCTGGTCCTTGCCTTTAGAAGCCGAATTTATTCTCTGTCGATCCGGATGAGAAAAGTCTGACCAGTAACTTGTATCCGGAGTAGGCCGGTATTCGGACGTGTGTGTCGTGTCAACCGCGGGAGAATCCTCTCAGTTTCAAATAACGGAGTAATTAAACTGTAAATTTCCCAAAGTCAATAAAGCCCTGTCAGCTAGCCTCACTCTGTTGCATCCGAGACAAAAGATACCTGCATCTACCGGTAATTTTGGCCCATGCAAGGATCTGCAAGACATTTGCCGCCGGAACCGAGCAGGGTTGATGATGGCCGGGCAATTCAAGTCGAGTCGGCCAACTTTCTGGTGCGTGCCTCAAGAAGAACGAGGATAATACTTAACAAGTTAGTCCAGTACATAAACTAACCACCCTTCAGCCCAAAACCGTTGAAGTCGCTCAACGATGGCGACAAGCGATGGGCCGGCTAAAGTAAATCGAGCCCGCTTACGCTAGATCCAAACCTGTCCAAGACGACTTGTGGCCATTCAGAAAAGGAATAACTTGTTAGTAGGATGCACTACCCCGGATCCGTCTCTTTCCAGTTCTTTGGGTTTGGGTCTTGTCTCCATGCGCCCCCGCGTCTGATGGAATTCGCCCCCATCTCATTCCATTCCATCCCATCCCATCTCGTGTCTCCGTTTCTCGCTCTCTCCACAACCGCAACTTTCCTTTGCTTTCCCCCTTTCCAAATACAATGGTCTTGTTTCTATAACCAACAGCAAAGCGAGGAATGCCATGAGTAGGAATGGCATCGTCCCCGGACGCAGCCCTGACAATTTCGTCCACTAGCGTGTGTGCAGCCCTCATCATCGCTCGCTGTGTCTACCGCCTGGTGTTTCGATGTCACATCCACACAACATGCCATCGTCGTTGGCGCATCGACGACTTTTATATGACCGTCGCCATTCTACCACTTATCGGGCGCGCTCTGTGTATTCTTTATTCGTTCTATCTTAACCCGAACCATACGTACGATCCGGCAACGCAAGCCGAGGCTGAGGGCTGGGGTGTTAGTGTGCAAGATTTGAATAGCGATAGAGAGCTTTCGCAGAAGCTGCTTATCCCTGCGCGAATCTTCTATGCATTGTTGTGCGTACGACTCAATTGACTAGGTGATTTGATCATGGTTAAATGCTGACTTTGGGTGAACAGTTTGTGGTGCCTGAAGCTTGGGTTGTTGGCCTTTTATTCCCGCTTCATCCATGTCTTTCGTTGGGGCAAGATTGTTACCGATGCGCTTTGGTGGTTCATCATGGCCACATTTGTCGCGGTCTTGATAACGATTCTGGCAGAGTGCCGACCGATATCATTGTACGTTTTCTTCTACCTTCAACGACAATTGGAAACCTTTTGCTGATTGACTCTAGAATGTGGGCGCTCGACTACGATGATAGCAGTAAGATTACTCGCCACCGCCCAAATATCAAGTAGACAGCTGACATCAACATCACAGAAGTAGGATGCAATCGCGCTGTAGGCAATCTGATCCTAATGGCAGTTTGCAACATCATTCTCAACGTCGCCCTTATAATCCTCCCTTTTCCGATGCTGCGACACCTTCGACTCAATCTCAAAGAGAAACTACAACTTGGCTTCTTGTTCAGCGTAGGCGCTGTGCTAGTCGCCATTACTATCCTCCGCCTTCCTCTAATACTCAATTCATCTGTTTCACAAAGGTCCCGATCAATGGTACGCCGACTCTATATATGAATACTTGTAGAGACTTTGTCCTAACATTATGCTCTTCTAGTGGGCTTCAATCGAGATTCTGTGCGCATGCATAGTCGCCAATACACCCTTCTTCTACGCTCTTGTAAAAGACTTGCAACGACAACACGACGACCGACCCGAGAGATCACCGTCCAACGCTACAACGAACCCGAGCGACTTCTATGACCTACAAAGCCTACCGTCTTCAGCAGGCGCGCCGATACAAATACCACCAACGATATCGCCTGGTACATCCAAATGTTCTGTCAAATACTGCGAGAATGTATGAGACCAGTAATAATACTACATATAATAATGATACCCAATTATGAAGTTCTTATGCGCGCATTCATCCATGAAGCTAGATTTAGACCCTCGTGGGATATTGGCTCGGCGAAACGTGACACCACCATCTTACGTTTGTGAGTTTCTTCGCAGTGTCAATTCGGAATGACGACCTAGTTGAATTGCATTCATTGTAAGCTCGGCGTAATGTCCCAGAACGATGAGGTAATTACTGATCGATTTGCGATGCTTATTTCCAGTCCAGTGTGTTTGGTCGTTTTCTCGTTTGGACTCCGCCACTGGACTTTTTAGCGGCCCGGGCTTCCAGGGGGGCTTCCAGGCCTGTTGTCGCATTGGCCTTGTCTCATCAGCTTCAACGCAACTTTATCAGTCCAACCACCGAATATGATCGTTCACTGGCGATAGTTGACCATTATCGGCGCCTGGAGCACAGCCCGTCTCTCCGCCATCCCGACCTCAAACATGACGTGCCGCCCCCTTGCTCCCTCTGCTCTTCAGCTCCCGACGTGAACGCCATCCGACAAGAGTCCAGCAAACCTTCTCCGAATACGACTGCGACGGATGATCGCCCGCTTTGACATCGTCAACGTTGTCACCGTCGAGCCGACACGTATCTTTTACCACGCATGCAAGATTAGGTCGCGTCTCAGAGTCGGACACGGCTTTGTCGCTGGTGTTCGTTCGAGGCAACATAGTCACTGTCTGGTGAACCCCCCCGTACCTCCGGTCTTCGAGCGCTTCCGTCACGACGCCTAAAAGCCCATCGTATATACCGCACCTATGTAGCCAAAAGAAACCGGAGGATGACGGCATGATGGCATTATGCCCTCGCAATTTGCGCATCCTGCCTTTGCGCTCGCCCGCCAGAGTTCAGTAGCACACAACTGCCTGCATCCGACCACGGCTACAGTCAACCAACTACAGGGACAAAGAAGGGCAACGGCATTTACAATCTACTCGCATAACTTCGTCATTCGTCATTATCATAATTCTATCATGAAACCAGAGGCCACCGACGCAAATCCCTGCAAACCTCCATCCATGTGCAGACATCGCCGTTGGGCATCCCTCCACCTGTCTCGTCACGCCTCCTCCACACTTCACTAAGCACCTCCCTCGAAGATTTATAACTCTCGAATCCACTCCTCGAAAATCCCTTATCCAGCCACTCCGCGATATCGATTCTTTGTCTCCCTCTCGCCTCCGCCCCCGCAATAAACGCAGGCCACGCCGTTCCTGGGCCAAGCAGATTGTTCCTCTCGAGCGCTTCGTCGAAGGCGTGCAGTGAATCAACAACGTCATTGACGCTGTCTTGAAGAACCAATGGGTTCACCTTACGAATCCGACGGTAGAAGAATATCACCAACGCCGAGGCCAACGCGCGTACCATATGCATGTGCGGTGTGCCGCCGGGAGCAGAGTTGGGACTTGCGCTCATAGAAGGAGACCCTTCGCTGTGTCGTGAGCGGAAAAGGCACACTGCATTCTCGAGGTACGATGCCCGTGGCTGGAGAGCCATGAGCGCTTCTGCATCTGGCTTCTGCCGTGCAGAGAGTCGGTCCATAACATTCGCCAGTCTTGTTATCTGCGACACAAGACTGAGCCACGTCTCGGGCACCCCGTAGATCTGCATGTACATGTTCTCATGGTCTTGTGATGCATCCGCGAGGTGAATGTCTTTGATGTCACGTTTTGTCTGTTGCCCGTGCAACTTCCGTGGTTCGAGGTGGAGGAAGTTATCCAGCGTCATGTCCGGGTTGATTGACTGTACGGGGACAGCAGCTGGCTTGCTGGTGTTGGCGTTGGCGTTGGAGCGGGTAAACGGTGTTTCGATAGCATGGTTCTCGTCGTGGAAGACATTGAGACTCTCCGAAACAATGCGCATCCAAGCATAGATGTTATGTAGAAGGCGGGCGCGGCGAGAGATGCTAGGTTTTGTGAGACCGCGCCAGCTGATAAGGCGTTCCATTTCTGTGAGACACCATCGGGTGTCTGTCTCGTTGCCCGAAAGAAGCTGAGCATGTTAGTTGAGACAATCGTGTACTGGACCAAAGGTTCCACTTACTGCTGTTGCCAACACAGCGCTGATGCCCATCAGTTGCTCCTTGTACTTTGCCTTCTGTGGCCCTGGTTGCGATTCCTTCTCGAGGCTGACTCTGAGGTGTTGCTTGGCTGCTTCGTACGTCCGACTTGACAAAGACTTCCAATGGTCACCAGGTCTCGCGAGACTCGGGAACGTGATAGGGTTTAGCGAAAGATGAAACGCGGACACTGCTATCAGAGCATAAAAGGTAGCCAAATTGGCACGCTTGATCTGGTCTTTGTTTACCTCCAACATGGTCAATTCGCTCAGTGTCATGATGGCAGACGGATAATGGAGTGTTCTCCACGCAGACTTCTCGTTAATTGGGAGAGATCCCATCTGGCTGATGACGTCGTCGTTGAAGTGTTTCAGTAGCAGTGGTGCGTCCGTCATGAGATCCAGCTGCGGCCATGCAACGTCGTCAGCGACAGGCTCAAACGGTATCATCGTATCCAAGGACTCCGAAAATGACTCCTCGGGCCAGTTGAGATTCATGGGGAGTGTATCGAAGTTCTCGTAAGAGAGTTGGGGTGCATTATCAAGAACACTGACATCCCAGGTGAACAAGTCACCCCAGTGTAAAAAGTCTAGTGAGGTTGTTGAAAAGTCATTAGGTACAACGGTCTCATCAGCCATCTGATCGGGATTGTTGTCAATGGGTTCTGAAAAGTCTTGTGTTTGAGGTTCACTCAAAGTATCAAGGTCCATTCCACCAAAGGAGACATGGTCCGAGATGGCAGTCGTGGTAGACTGACAAGACTCAAACTTGAAGACCTGAAAGGGGCCGACTTCGCAGATACTCGCTGCATCATCATGTACATCGAGACCTTTTGATTCTTCGTCAATCTGGTTCAGGGCAGCAGTCACTGTGATAGGGACATTTTTAAGAAGAGCGTTGCTCATCGACTCCCTATCAGCCTCTGTATAAATGATCAGTTCCACTGCCCAGATCTACGCATAGAATAAGAGAACACTTACCTGTAAACAAATGACGTCGCGAGTACTGCTCGGCGCCAACCTCAGCCGCCTGTGTTGGCTGTCTATCATAAACCTCTCTCCCTGTAGAGATTAACCACCGGAGAGCAGGCGTGAAACCCTCACATGTCAGTCCAGCTTGAGTACATCGATTACATTTGGGCAAGGACTGATCGCATTTGAGATGTCGTTTCCGACACGTCTTGCACCCGCCGAAAGAGTGCGTGCGTCTCGATCGAGAAGAAGTACCCATGACGACTAAGATCCAAATCCGGTATGCAAAGTCCAACAAGAGCTCTTGAAGAGGCCTGTGTAAGTAATAAAACGAATGAGGAAGGCCTCGCAACAGGACCTGGGGGCAGTTTGCTTTAACGGGTGGTAAAAAGAGGAAGGAAATCGGGATTTCTTTCCTCTTTCGAGGCACTTATCTTTCGGGGCAGCCGGGTCATCGACCAATGAGAGATCGCTTGGGTGAGATAGAGGCTTGTTCTAGGCTAGTAGGCTGAGACTAGGAGGTTCTAGGGCGCGATCTCTCCATGATTCGTTTCCTAGTGATGGAGTCGAGATGCATGATTGTTGGCAGATAGATGTGTTAGTCGCTTTGTTCTGTGGGGAATCTTGACATGACATGGAAAAGGGCGTCAATCCGGGGTCTTTAGTGTGGGTATCTCAAAGAAGTTGAACCTGTTACTAGAGACCACAACGCTGAGAATCTTGTTAACCCTCAAAGCATGGCAAAAAGCAGTATCCGATGTATATGATGTGGAAGATTTGGAATGGGATATGGAATGGATATCATAACAACTCATTTCAAGGTTAGTGGTAAACAACGTAAGACAAGTCGTGATAGTTTATGGTACATACCCAAGAGGAAATATGGACTTGTCGAGGCATCAAATAAGAACTGGAGGATATCACTAAAAACACAGACGGGTAGTTTTAAAAGTAATTGAAATCATTAAAGACTGCGCTATGCTTAACTATCTACGACTCTCTCACAATCTAATCCCTTATGTTTTAAGCCTTTGTTCCAGCTGAAAACAATTTCTCAATTCGTCGGTTGTTCCACTCCCAAGCAGTGACGTCCTCGTACTTGCACGGCAGACCCTCCTCAAGGAACTCCTTGAGAGGGAACAGGGAGGCATTACGGTTAGGCTTGGCAAAGTATGCAATAGAGTATCGCTCAGGGATGACCTGCTCGCCGTCACTAGCCTTGATAGAAGGTGGGTATGTAACACGGTGGCACGCGGCCTTGAATGTGTCATTGGTCAGGCGCTGCAGAGAGTCGCCAATGTTGAGGATGATGTCTGTGGGGGCGGCTGACTCGACGTTGTTGAAGTGGCCCAGGTTCTCTTGGTCTTCTACTTGTAAGCCACCGACCGAGTCCTGGAAGAGCATTGTGATGGTGCCAAAGTCGGTGTGCTCGGCGATGCGTGTGGCAGTCCCGTCGGCGAGTTCTGAAGCGGGAACGGCTGGGTAGTGGAGGATGCGGAACTCGTTCTCGGCACGGTTGTGGAGAGATTTGAGGTGGTCTGGGGAAACACCGAGTGCGATGGCAAGAGCTTCGAGGAGCTGCATCTCAGTCTTGAAGGCCTTCTCATAGAAACCTTCCATAAACTTGCGGAATCCTGGGAGCTTCTCCTCAGGTACCCATATATTGTCAACCAGCTCGTCTGTTGCGGAACCAAAGTCGACAGTCTCCTTGATATCGCGTGTAGTCTGGGGTCCGAGACCCTTCTCGAACCCGCTAATGTTGGCGACGTTCTCTTGGCCAACGAATGAGTAGCCGCGGTTGGGGTTCGCTTGGGGAGGGTGCTTCGCAATCATCTTTGTCTCAAGGGGAAGTTCGAAGAAGCGCTTTGTCTGGGCAAAAAGCTCATGGATGTCCTCAGAAGGGATGCTGTGATTGACAAGCTTGACACCACCACGCTTCTTGAGGAGGCGGAGAAGGGAATCGCAGAAGTCCTTCTTTTGGTCCGGTGTTCCGAAGAACAGGGACATGTCGAGAGTGTCTACGTTGAGGGCAGCCATGGTTGTTGCGTGACGAGTAAGAGTAAAGCGTGAATAGATGAGAGGTAGTCGTAGTTGAATATGATTGAGTTGTAGTTGTTATTGTTTGTAATGATGAAGTGATTGATATTCGAGATGATGCTGTCCTCGAGACAACTTATATATCCAATCTGTTCGGAAACTGTTACTTGTTTCCCCCATACTTTGATCTTGCCATTTTGACTGCTATCATGGTTCAACCGATCATTCTACTAGGGTTAATTCCAGAGCATGTCAGAATCCTAAAGAGAACGGTAACTCCCTATCAGTCAGTAGAAGCCGTGTTAAGCCGTCACCATCAAATCAGCTGAGCAAGTATAGCTGACGATTCAACCCTGGATACGGCAATCAAATATGGCAAGCAATGAACAAAGACAGTGATCCCGAAGCATCGGCACTAGACAAAGCTATAGCCGTTCCCCAGATGGAGAGTCGTGTCGCTTATCGCCGCTGGTGGTGAGATAAGGATGAGTTGAGAAGCTCCACAGAATTGTATCATTAGCGCCTGGACACAATTAATTGATAAGTGGAAGAGGAAAGAGATTCCGAGCTTGCCGGAAAGGCTTAGACAATCACTAGTTTGCCTACCCTATACTTGCTTCGGTAACAAGGTGGATGTCGAATTCTGAACATCAGTGGATAGCACATCGTAAAGCAATTAGTGTGACATGTAATTATCTAAACTGTTGATTTCTAATAAATGACAGGTTGTTCATGTTGAGTGGTTTTTTGAGTCTGTTTCAGAATGTATCGCAGCGTAGGGTCATTGTTTGGATCAACTGATCAAAGCGCCGGCGTATTCCGGGTGCAACACCACGTCCCTGCTATGCCGGATGTCGATTATTTTACCCAAACTCGGCACACTTTCCGGAGTAACAGCAGATTGGAACTCTGTATAATAATGTCGCAGTGATGGTATGAGCTCAACCATTTTTGTAGACCGTGTTACATTGAAAGTGGGATGAGAGTGATCAAGGAAGAGCAAATGGCTCGTTAATCAAGACGCGACGCAACCCAGGATGGGTCTCTCAAAATTTCCATAAAACCGTGTTATATAGCCTTGATTTGGTTGTAGAGACGAAGACTCAAGTAATAAAGGATGAGAGTCCCCTTCTTTGCTCCGTAGCACCCAAAAGCCTTGGGGAACCACCCTTAATTTGCACATAAGCAAGAACAAGACACAACTCACTTCCACCGCGCTCACGACACAGTCAAGACTCAACGTCTCAAACAGCGAGTAGAGGGGAGCTAAAAAAAAGCCCAAGCCCGAAATTGGTTCAGGCGGAAATGACGGACCTTCTGGAAGAGGGGAATTTTACAATTAAGCTTTAGGCTAATCCCTGGTCGGGACCAGAGGAGATGATCTCCTTAACTGCCGCAAAGGCTGAAACGCGTCCTCGGATGCAAAAACGGGCGCGCTGACGACTGTAATATACGGCACTTCATGCCGCCTCATTTAATCTTGCCGGGGGAAAAGTTTATTATTGTAGTACAAAGTAGAGAAAGGGGAGAAAGAGGGGATATATAGTTGTACAGATCTCGTCCGTCACACCAAAACATTTTGGCTTTCTGCAACACATTCATTTTCAACTTGACCTCATACATTCTTTTTTTTCTTCTTTTTTTCTTTCATTGTTTCATCTAACTATGTTGACTCTTAAATCACTGTCAGCGTCGCTGATAGGCGCCCTGAGCCTTAGCAGCGGCGCTTCTGCAGCGAGCAACTCGGATCTTGTTGCCTCAACCTACTTCGCTGGCTTCCATGCCAACCGAGGCTTCCCTGTCTCGGCTATGCCATGGGATAAATACACCGACGCCAAATACTCCTTTGCCGAGACCACCGAGGACGGTGGACTCGATCTTTCCAAGTCCCAGCCTGAAGAGCTGAGCTGCTTCGTTAACGCTGCTAAGAAGAACGGCGTCAAGGCGCTTGTCTCCATCGGCGGCTGGACAGGCGCCAGGTTCTTCTCCACCAACTTCGGCAATGAGAAGAACCGCACTGCTTTTGTCAAGACATGTGTAGACTTTGTCAAGGAGCATGATTTGGATGGTCTTGACTTTGATTGGGAGTACCCCAACAGGCAGGGTCTTGGCTGTAACACAATCAACGACAATGATACTGCCAACTTTTTGGAGTTTTTGAAGGAGCTTCGTCAGGACCCTGTTGGAAAGGGACTCTATCTAACCGCTGCTGGCTCCCTGTACCCTTGGAATGACAAGAATGGCTCTCCATCCAAGGACATTGGGGGCTTTGCTGATGTGCTGGATTACATCATGATTATGGTAAGTTACTATGATTGTGAAGGAAAAAACACTGCTGACGATCTTGGCACAGAACTACGATCTTTACGGTGCTTGGTCAAACGTAGCCGGCCCCAATGCTGCGCTCTCTCGATCTTGCGATGAGCGCAACACCATGGGCGCTGGTGATGAAGCCGTCGCCAAGTGGACCGATGCCGGCATCCCCGTTTCTCAGATTGTCCTTGGCATGCCCAATTATGGTCACGGCTTCAAGGTCAACGCGACATCTGCCTTCAGCCGAAACCACAAGCTTAACCTTTACCCTGCTCAGAACTCCACCGACCGCTTCCAGGGAAGCAGCTGGGACGACGATCCTCTAATCGATGTTTGCGGAAACCCCAACCCTCCTGGCGGAACGTATCCCTTCTGGAGTCTTATCAAGGAGGCCAAGTTCCTCGATGCGAGTGGTAACCCTGCACCCGGTATTGCATATACCTGGGATAAGTGCAGCAAGACGGTACGTCAATGCCTGATGGATTATTGGTAATACGAGTACTGACTGATTTCACAGCCTTTCCTTTACGACGAGGAGAAGGAGATCTACGTTAGCTATGATAATGCGCGATCATTCGGCGAGAAGGGCAAGTTTGTCAAGGCAAAGGGACTTGGAGGTTTTGCTACTTACGAGGCTGGTGGCGATTACAACAACATTCTGATCGATGCTGTTCGTGCAGCTGTTGGATTGTCTTAAATGGGTAACGTCCATGAGGAGACTACTACGTCTTCTGGTAGGGATTCATGTGCGCCGAGTTATGTGTAGCAATATGATCTTACTAATGTGAAGATGAAGATGATGTGACTCGGGTATGTGTCTACAAATGCATGAATAAATAAATGTATCGAACTCATGAAAGGGAAATTGAAGATTCTCGATGAGACAGTATCGTCATGACAGTCCAGAGAACATGCCATCTGATCTATCATGAGCTTGGCAACTATTCCGTACAACCCGGCGCAGAGCGAGGCATATTGGCTGTCATCATCTACCAAGAAGAAGGACTGCGCCCATAATATCCTTGTTATGACCATACTTGGATATATCCTGCGCTAATACTGATGACAAGCCAAGACGATCATAACCACTAAGGAACGAGAAGCTCACCAACAAAAGATAATACGAGGTCTGGCATAAGAATTGGAAGTTACGTTGTACAAGAATAATTAAATCTCCCCATCCAACCGTAGCCTGTTGTCTCCTCTTAAAGAGGAACTATCTCATGATCGACAGATTACTCATACAAAATGTTTCACTTTTCAGATTCTTACTGGTTCCAGAGGTCTTAAAACAACATGATCAGCGCTGTAGGACTATTATAAGGTAATACGGGCTAAGGATTCAGTGCATGCCTCGTAAAATTTGCAAGTGCTTATGGGTGCGTCACACGGCATCAGGCCAAGGCGCGCTGTGCTGTCTGCGATGAGGCCTCGATATACTATTATTAGATAATTGACATGTTCAAAATGCGGTGTTGGTCAATATTGGTTGTACAGATGGCAAAGGTATAAGAGTTTACACTGTCTTCGCTATCCTTCTTTTAGAAAAACATTCCTAATCCGCCTTTGACATTATCCATCAAGCAGAAGCTTGCAATACAATTTACACGACCCATCCATCATGCACTTCACCGCCATCATCACCAGCACTGTCGCGCTTCTCGCCTCAGTGGCTTCTGCCCAGCCAACAGCCCGCCAGGCCCCTGTTGCCTACGCAAACATCATGATTGTCAACGCAAACGACCACAGCCAGCAACCCGTCAGGATTCCCCTTGCGCAACTCACAACCCTCAACTACCCCGTCACTGAGCTACGTCTCATCAGCCTCAGCGTCCATGTCCCCGACATCCCATCGCCCGACCTCAAGGACGTTGTTTGCCAGCGATACAAGGACAAGTACGGCATCCAGTTTGGCAGCACCGAGTTTACAGAAGGAAACCCTGCTCTTATTAGCACCAACCCCGTTGATTTTGGCTGGGTCTTGTGCTATCACAAGAGAAGCGACTAATCTTGTCAATGGGCGCTGTCTGGACGCGACCTGAATAGTTTGGAGTTGGAACAGGGAGTAGGCAGAAGTTAAGATGATTCTTGAAGACTGTACATATTGTGTGGTTGTGGTACCAGTTACTGGACCAGACAATATCTGAACGGCATGTAAACTTGAATGCGAAACAATAAGCAACGGGGCAGTAACATCTATTCTAGGACTCTGTATACGGGATAACCTCTATCCATCGTCGATTGTACAGTTACAGTTGTGTATATAGAACAAATTGTCATCATCATATAATGGAAATGTGCATCAGCTGAACGTGCCGGTGTCTTGAAAGTGTTCTGCCGTGAGATTTATCCACTATGGTTAGCCTGCTATCTATCTAGATAGAGCCTTATCTTATCACCTGTGCCGACAGCCTCCACGGCGCTCTTTAGTAGTTTTTACCCCAAAATCCATGTCCCCGGAACACCGTGGAGTTTTGTAAAGACATCTTGGATATCTGAATAGCGCTCAAAACCGCCACGGAATGTAATTGTTTCTGAGAGAGCATCATAAGACATAAGAACATAACGAGATTTAGATATAAGCTTAACAATCAATAGAATATGTGTATACATGTTATTCAACTTGAGGAGTACTTAAACATATCGATATTCCATGTGTTGGTTCTACACCAATAGCACCACATCTTCTCCAAAGTTCACAACACGAAATAATCTGAAAAGTAAAGATCAAAAACCTGGCATGATGTCCACTGAGTCCAAACTTTGGAAACCCCTCAAACTGGGAAATGTCAAACTCTCCCACCGAATTGCTCTCGCCCCCATGACCCGCCTTCGCAACGACGACGATCACCTTCCTCTCGACTCAGTAATTCAGTACTACAGCGACCGCGCCAGCATACCCGGAACTCTGGTCATCAGCGAGGCAACGGGCATCTCCAAGACCGCCGAAGCAGCTCCTAGCACTCCCGGGATCTCCAGTAGAGATCAGATGCAGCGCTGGAAGAAAGTCTTTGACGCTGTTCATGACAAGGGTAGCCACATGTTCATGCAGATATGGGACCTCGGAAGAGCAGGTAACCCGGACTATCTCAAAAGCCGTGGGTGCAAATACTCTTCCAGTAGCGATATTCCTATGGAGGGATATCCTGTTGCTCCCGAGCCTCTTACTGAGGAGGAAATTTGGGGGAAAATTGACGAATTTCGAAAGGCTGCTCGGAATGTCATTGATGCGGGTGGTGATGGCGTTGAGATTCATGCTTGTCATGGGTGAGAACATTGCACCTCAGGAGTATGGTATGTGGCTAATGTCTACATCTTAGATATCTCATCGATCAGTTTATTAGCGAGAGTATCAATACCCGAACGGACAAGTGGGGAGGCTCAGTTGAGAATCGGGCTCGCTTCCTCCTAGAAGTCGTCAGAGCGGTCACCGAGGAAGTTGGAGCCAAGCGAACAGCCCTTCGAGTCAGTCCGTTTGCAACCTTCCAGTCTGCTTATACTGTCGATCCTTGGGACCAGTTTGGATACATCATTACTGAACTAAAGAAAGCCCAATACGAACTGGCATACATCTCCTTTGTCGAGCCCCGCGGCAATCCCGCCCAGACCGACATGACCATCCATACACTTGCCGGCGATAATGTTAACCCCTGGGGAGACAAGAAGCTCAGTCTCGATCACTTTCTAGAGATATGGGACAATCAGTCTCCTGTCGTTGTGGGCGGAGGTTATCTACCTGACAATGTTTCGAAATCTGTTGATGGTAGTTACAAACATTGGGATGTCGTGGTTGCTTTTGGCCGATGGTTTGTTTCGAACCCAGATTTGGTTTATCGCGTCAAGCATGGTATCCCGCTGACGCCTTACAAGAGGGAATTCTTCTACGCGGCTAAGAGTGAATCGGGATATAACGACTATTCTTTTAGTCAAGGCTTTGTTGAAGCCGCCCAGGCCTAACGACTAGTAACGGCACCTTCGGAGTAGAATACTGTTTTTACTGTTGGACTATACAATTTTTGACACTCTGATTGGCATTAGTGTTAATAACTTTTAGGTTTTCCTGCTATTAGACACAAGGTTCTTGCAACTACAAATGGTAAATTTGTTGTCTTATTTACCAGCTTTATGCCTTACTTGTTGAGTCTAGGCGCTCTCTCCGGATCTCTCCACCATAGACAAGCTTCTTTCCTGATATCGTCCTTCTCAACCTTTGTATCACCTGGTTGCACAACAATCTGAAGCGGAGACTTGTCATCTCCCTTGTAAGCTGGCCACTCCGGGCTACCAGTGTACCTGTGACTGTTGGGATCACCAGTTGCGACAAAGCTAGATAGATATCCGTGGTAGATGTGGCTAATCTCTGGGTACTGTGTAGTCTCCTCATTCCAGGTATAGGCAGTATCTGCTGTATGAGGAATACCTTGCCAGTCTGGGAATCTGTTGTTAGTATTGAACCGAACTTTCCAAGTGGGCACGCTGGCAGTTGAGGCTCGGTATGCCGTCTCTTGACCAGGGCATATATAAGCGTAGTCGCTCCAAGCGGCGGAGATACGGTTGTACTGAGTGCTGTTTGGCGAGTTTGCAAAGGGCGAGTCATCGTACTTGGCCGGGTCAGGATATAAGGCGCTTAGCTCGGACAAATCCTTCTTTGTCAAAGCAGGCGAGATGTTATGAAGGTAGTCCAAGAATTCGCCGTCGGTCTCGAGATTGCCAGGTGTGTAGAACTTGCCCTCATCGTTGACGTTAGAGGTAATAGTAGGAACATGAAAGAAGGTTCCGTCGTACCCGGACTGAGAGCCGGGCTTCTCAAACAATGGTCCTCCTTGCACGGGCTGGAAGGGCCAAGTAAAGACGTCGTTATAATCATAGAATATCTTGGTGCTAATATTTCTGATGCTGTTGATATCTGCTTCTCGCAGACACTTGAGGGCAGCTCTGTTGCTCTTCTTGTTGTCACACCCGAGGTATGCTGTGTAAGCGTTGTACTGAGTCTTGTACAGAGGGTAAGTGTTATTGGGGAACGCCCTTGACGTGACAGATCCAGATTGATGGATGGCGCGAGCGAACAAGGCTTTGTTGTCCTTGCCGTAGTTATGAAAGTAGTGAATTCCCACTGAGTGGCCACCAGCAGAGCGACCACCAATTGTAACAGCGTCCTTATCACCCCCAAAAGCCCCAATGTGCTTCTGCACGAACTCTAGCAAAAGTCGCTGGTCACGGATGCCGAGGTTCGAAAGACCCTCTTCCTGGAAGAGCTTAGACGGAAGAAAGCCAAGAGAATTGACACGATAGTGAAAGTTGACTACAACGATAGGTTCTTTCGATGAAGCTGCGAACGCAGCGCCGTCGAAACTGGCCCAGCTTCCAGAGAAGAATGCACCGCCATGAATCCACACGAGAACGGGGAGCTTCTTACTCAACGGTACACCTTGGGTTCGGAAGACGTTGAAGTTGAGACAACCTTCGCTTTGCGACTCAAGAGGCGTCTTGGCCGTGACTTCTTGGATGCAGACCTTTCCGTAGCTGTCAGCGCGCTTGACGCCCTTGAATGGTTTTGGGCCAGTCTGCGGCTTTGAAGCGTCGGTGACCTATAGGTTGGAGGGCGTAGTCGATTCCCATCCACGCATCCACAGGAGCTGGTAAGTCCTTTCTGGTTAGGGTACTGTTGACAGTAGTTCCAGAGATACTGCCATATCCCTCGAGCTTGACTAGGTTATAGTGTTCTCCCAGCGCATGAGGTGTCGTGGAAACCTGCTGGACAGGCCCAAGGGCCAGCAACGTGCCAAGGTTCGTAAGAAGCTTCATACTGGCGGAGATCGTGCAGCACTGATCAAGTTGAGAAGTTGGGAATAAAGACGACTCTCTACTTCGTTTTATATCGCTCAAACGCATGACGATCGTCAACAGCAAGCATCTTTACCTGCCTCCCGCCCGCAGACATCAGTAATCCGAATCTGCCCCACGATATGTGGGTTCAAGGTGTCTATCGCCTGTTTAGGTAGGGAACTAGGTTTAAAGCCTGTTCGATCTGCAGATAAAGTCAACATGAACGACCTAGTCATGGCTGTGGAGTGGTCCATGGTAGCATTGTACGCCGGACATCGGGGGTAGAAATAGACCCGAGGGCCATTCGCCGAATTGCGCAATTCCCGTCTCTAGTGTCGGGACAAATCCAGGCCAAATTTTATCGGCGTCTTCCTTCTGTTGTTTCTTGAAAGAAACTGTTTTTCGTTGTGTCAAATTCAGGTTTGTGATATATAGTGGTACATTGTGAATTCCTCCGCTTAGCATTTAAGATATCAGACTGCGTCAGGTGCCATGGTTTCGTATCTATAAATCTCTATAGAAACGCCACTGAAGTTTCATTCTAACCTCGTTATCTGTGGACTCCAAACTCTTCCTAGGTCAGGTTGTTTGGCTATAGAAGCGGAGATTATGCTCCACTGGCACGACTATTGTGTCTGCTAGCTCTCCACATCTCCTCGGCCTCTTCCATAGCATCTTCTTCGTTGACTGTAACGTCCTGGTTTCTCATCTTCTCGAGAACATTGACCGCTTCGGCCGCATATTCGCATTTCATCCGTATCTGTCGCCCATACTTGAAGAACAAAAAGGGAAAAGGTACACAAGCCAACGCGAGGAATGCCGGTATAGAACTCGCCCAGTGAATGCCAAGATTCTTATACATCTGTTTGGTAAACAGAGGAAAGGCAGCGCCGAAGAGGGATCGAAGAGCTGAGTTGGCTGCCATGACGGATGCAGCGAACACAACATCTGGTAACTGTCAGCGCGAAATACTTTGAGGTCCGAAATGCTTACAAGAATCAATAAGATAATTGAGTAGTGCCATAAAGACCAACACAAGGCCCCAAGCGAAGAAGACGGTACCGATTATCGGGACGATCCAGTGAACACTTTCAAAGCTAGTCCACGCAAACCAAAAGAGGCCTATAGGGATTAGGATAGAGCCCACCATTGCGGGCGGTAATCTATCTTCGGGGTCCAACGGAGCACCTCTGCCGAGGGCTGCCCGTGCATAACGCTTGTCTTCGAAAACAAAAGTCAAGATGGCCACTATGACTCCGACAACGATTCCACTGAAGGCAAGTCCGCCAACACCTTGATTCCAACCTCTCCCGGTCTGAAAGACGATGGGGAATGCTGCAAAGCACATATACATGGTGCCATAAATAATCGAGATGTAGATAGAGGTGATTAAAACGATAGGTTCTTTGAACAAAAGTACCCAGGGTCTTGTTAAAGTCGTTCTCAGATGGTGAGCTGCAGACCTTGCTGGTCTGCCCGCATCGTAAGCCGAAACGTATACTTTGCCTGTGACTCTCGATAGTCTCTCACTTCGCTTTCTGAGGATGTACGGCGCATACGTCTCTGGAATGAGCAGTGATGCAACGATCCACATAGTACCGGTGAATATCGCCATAAATCCGTGGAGCCAGCGCCAGCCTTCAGTTTGTGCCAAGAAGCCGCCTACAATGGGGCCTGAGATCAGTTAGTCATGTCTGCCCGAAATACATACAATGATAATCTCACCAATTGCAGGTCCGAGAAATGGTGCTCCCGAGAACATACACATTGCCATACCTCGCTCTGACTTGTCAAACATATCAGCAATGATAGCTGGTGCATTGGAAAGAGGTGCCGACCCGATCGATCCGGTTAGGAATCGAAGGACCAGTAATGCCGAGATAGAACCCGCCCCAGCAGCCCCGGCGCTGAGCGCGGTTGTCGCCATAAAGCTGAGGAAGAATATTCTTCGTCGACCATATTCTTCTGAAAGAGGTGCCCAGAAGAGGGGCCCTAATGCAAAGCCAAGAACATATAGCGATATACCGAGCGTGGCAACCTCTTGAGACACGTTGAAGTATTGCATGACTTGCTTCATGCCGCCTGAATACGCCGAACTTGCCAGGGTTGTAGCGAGCGTTGCAAGGGCCTGAAGGCCAGTAAACGACCATTTCTTCCATCGGGTGAACGTCATGGCATTTTGAGGGTCGTTGGGGAGGAAGGTGATCTGATATGGAAATTCTTGCGTGCCGCTTCCTGCATACTTCTGGTTAAGAAGGTCTTTTGTATTAACCTGGGGGTGACCGAGAATGTTTGACACTCGTTGGTACAGAGCATAGGTTGAGGGTTGTGATGCCGTGGGTGTATCTTCCGCCGCGGCCTCGGAAGATAGCGACGAGGTGTCAAAAGCCATAATGAATAGAATGTCGAGACCCTGTGTAACAACAAAAACGCAAGAGAGCGAGTGCTTCTTATTCTGGTTATATATTCATAGATACAACCTGGGACCCGGCTACACAAGAAAAGTATGATTATAAATATAGGCTACAGGTTCAGTTTCCCGCGGGTTTCCAGTCGGGACGATATAGAGGTACCAAACCAGTGTATCTTTTCGGTTCATACATTTGATACCCCCGGCCAGCGATGTTGCAGGTGTTGTACTGTCTTAGGTCGGTATCTAGTCTAGCCACACTGCCACATCAGTCCTACACATGCCATTGGGGCGCGGCCTTATGTCCGGTCCAAAATGCCGAGCCAAAACCCCGCGGCATTTCACGCAGATATGACTAGCCTTCCCAACATGTTCTCTTCATATAATCCCGAAATATCAGTTTCACAATTAAAGTTGAGTAGAGCTGTATATACTCGCCGAAGCGATGACTCGCACCTCAGCGCCAAAAATAACTAAGGCTTGTATGCCTTGTCGAGCGCGCAAGATTAAATGTGACGCACCAAGCATTGGATTGCCCTGCAGTAGTTGTGTCAGCAGAGAAACTACCGACGAGTGTGCATTATCAATTCGCAAGCGCCGAACTTTGTAAGTTCATTATTCTTCACAATAGCACCAACTTCGTCGACTAATATCTGTTGTGTAAGAAGAGGTCGGAATACCGAGTCACAGAGAACTCTTCCCAATGACGATGGTCGCATGCCGACAGTACGTTGTTTTTCTACCTCTCATATGCAAGAAAGAATTGCTGACGTGTTTTTCGACAGCCTGTATCCCAGAATCGTCCTTCGTATACTCACAGTAACACGACTAATGACCTAAACACTGCCCCTACTGACGAATCTATTCACACAAGTCAAGGAGGCAGCTCTCTCACACACGGCAGTCCTGACTCACGGGAAAGTCATCTACCACGGCGGCCGCAACCCGACCTTCTTTATCTTAACATTTTGCAAGACACCGTTGACAGCACTTCTACTGGCCAAAGCGGCGCGGGCAATGCCACAACTAATGAAGAGGAAGGTTGTTTTCACACCCAGATACGTAATTGTAATCCACTATTGCAACTTGATGAAGTTGACAATGAGTATCTTACAAAGAAAGGCGTTTTCAAGCTTCCTCCCCCGCAATACATGTAAGCCAGCCCACCCTGGTGTGATGAGTGTATCTGATACTGTATAGGGACGCCTTCGTCAAAGCGTATTTTGATCATGTATATCCCTTTGCCCCTATACTAAACAGAGTCGAATTCATGCAGAGCTACAGGGCAGGAGAATGCTCGCTGTTCCTTCTGCACGCAATATCAACCGCTGGAAGCTCCTATGTACCCATAGAGGTGATACAAGGCTGCGGATACACCGACCGTTCGGAAGCCCATATGGCATTCTTCTTGAAAGCTAAGCTGTTCCATGACTTTCATTGCCAAGTTGGCTCTCTACCTATGCTACAAGGCTCCATGATCCTTGGCGCCATCATACCTGATCACCCATCGGACAGGGACTTCCATTATTGGTTCCATAACTCGGTTCGATGGGCATCCAGGATGGGCCTTCACAATACCAACGCGTCAGTTTCCTGTATCCTGATTATACTCAGAAATTGACTGTAGGCCAGAAATTCCCGTAACGGAGCTTGTTCAAAGCTTCTCAGGCGTATCTGGTGGGTTTTGCATGTTAGTATCTTGCTGTAGAACTGCATGTCACGATACTGACTATTTTTAAGAATAGGGATATCTTCTATTTCTTTGTCAACACTCAGAACTTGCGCCTGTTGGTAACGGCACCTCCAATTGAGCCCCTCTCAGAGAGTGATTGGGAGGATGAAGATACGCTACCATTTTCAAATCTGTTGTCTCCGATAAGTCGTCAACAAAGGATGTCACTTGTAGCTCATGTAGAGCTGGCTCAAATCTGTAGGCCAATCCCCCAAGCCCATATATATAGCTGATACTTTTCAGTCGACAACCTGACCACAGGTATCATGTGTGAGCCATCGCGTGACATAACACGAATGATTCAGCCGCTGGACGGGTGGCGGACGTCCTTGCCCACCAAGATGAACCCAAATGACTCCTCACCGAATGGCGATCTGTATTTACTTGAGGCTTTGACGACAAGTTACAGGTTTCAGTGTGTCATGTGTCGGTCGTTGCGCCGTGGGCGATGGGGGATTCGCGGTGAGCATGTACGTGACTGGGCGCAAGAACAATGTCGCATTGCTACTCTTGAGCTTGACTCGATACTTAAGAAAGTACTCTTAAGTGATCTTATTCGGAAAATGCCGACAACCTTGCATGTAAACATCCTTTCTGCCTCGACAATAGCCATTGCATCTAACCCTACACTCAAAGCGTAACCACCATCGCAGCTCTATTAGCATTACACATAGAGTCCGCTTTGGACTCATCGCAGTCAGATATCGCACGATCCATGGCTCGTATATCAATTCAGTTCACCATGCTCGCTCTCAACGAAATACAGGATACTCCAGCTATAAAAAGAGCATTACCTGCGTTTGAGACGGTCCTTTCAAAGAACAAGCTATATCCATCGTCGCTTCATGACGTTACGCAGGTGGAAGCACATGTCGGTCAAGGGAACGTGGAGGATGAATCGGTGCATGTGGCTATTCAACCAGATTCATGTTTTCCTCAAGATGTTAATGATCAGATATCATTCCTAGGGGACGATTTAACAGATTTTGAATTCTTTGACCGATGGCAGATGGAACAGTTGGACTTTACTGGCATTTTGCGATAAAGCTCAAGCGATTTCTGACCTGCTCAAGACTGTTGTACATACATTTCTTACATTATCTTAACTCCACATCTCGGTTTTCATATTTGATATCCAAAGTGCCTCGTTGGGATATTCGTCCAAAATTATGCGCAAGTATTCGTCCCAGTCGTCCTTCCAACCACCATTGGCAAACATGGCTGACGAGTATTCCCAGTAGCTGGGGTACCATGACGAATACTCCCAGTCAATAATGACAATAGTCCTATCATCTTGCATAATTATGTTTTTCCTCTGCAAGTCATTATGGGTGAAGACAAGATTCTTGTTACTGTGGAGAACGGTTGGTAGAACATGCTGGTGATATCGCACCTTGTGAGCTGTTCGTTCTCCAGTTTCGAGTGAGTAGACCCGAATGACGGAGCTTATCAACTATTCTTCGGTCGCAAAAGATGATCTGACAGTGTCGAGGCCTCCTTGGGTTCCTGTGAACACGTCGTCCAGTGGTGGTCCACCGTTGATGTCGCCGAAATAGCCTGGGTGCTCCAGTTGCCGAAGCTGATCGAATGAGGTACGAAGGGCCTTGGCGATAGAGATCTTCTGTGTCCTATCAAGCTCGGCCCACAGGTCCTTAAGGGTCTGGCCCGGTATATGTTGCATGAGGATATACGTGATGACGCTGTATTCTTCTTTCCGTTGGTAGATAGCATAGACCTTGGGCAACGCTACTGAAGTGTGTTTCGCAACGTAGAGCATATTGTGAGCCTCGGTAGGTCGTACCTCTGATCCATACTTCATAACAAAGATGTCTCTGATCCTGACAATATTGGCGATGCCAGTGTGGTTCTGCAATTGCTCCCCACTCTCGATATCATTTGGTGTTGGTAGTGGGCCAAGAAAGCCCTGAGGCAGATCCTTGAACAGTACTTCATAGTCCAGTGGCTCGGCTGTGATGGACGCCATCTTTAGTGGCAATGCCATAAATCTTGGGTGCTCAATGCTGTTGATTTGTCTTAGTTGTCCGTAACAAAGATGGAAAAAAAGCGGAAGAAGTGACCTGCGAATGTTGGCGCATCATTCGGCTAGATATGACTCACGTGAGCTGGACGATTGTATCTACGTAGGTATTCTTATAATATAGTGGGATGTAGCTTAACAACCTGATGTTAACTACAGTCCTACCCACTCTACAGATTTCTCCCACAACAACTTCGCTTTGTCTTCATCATATGCATGGTCCCCATATCCAGGCTCATATAATGAGGTTGAAGGATCCCATTTGCCAATAATCTGGCAATCTTCGAGATACTTCCCGCCCTGTCCTTCTATCGCTTCAGCCGTCGCAGCCCAAACACTTGTCGCAGCACCCTGAGGCGAGAACTTCCACACTCTGTTCAAGTAAGGATCTCCAGCCAGTCCGCTTTTCTGCTCCTCGGATAAGTGCCTTCCCAAATCGGTCAGCACACCGCCTGGCTGAACGCTCCAAGCGTGAATGCCCTCGGCACCATATCGTCGCTCTATCTCGTTGGCAGTCCAAAGATTGGCTGTTTTGCTCTGCGAGTAGGCTTTATTGGGATCGTAACAACCTTCCAAGTTGATATTACTGAAGTCTGGTTGTCCAAAGCGATGGGCAAGTGAAGACAGCATCACGACTCGTGCTGCGCGCTGAGTTGTCACGCCCTTTTGTAATGCGGGTCTTAGAAGGTTAAATAGCAAGAAATGCGCGAGATGGTTTGTTGCAAACTGGGTCTCGAAGCCTTCCTTGGTCCGTCCTTCCGGGGTACACATGACACCGGCGTTGCATATGAGTACGTTGAGTTTTGGGCTTTCGGACAGGAATTTGGCAGCACACGAGTGAACACTATCGAGTGACTCGAGATCCAGCTCTAGGAGATGAACGCGGTCATGTTGTACAAGATCTCCCAATGCTGTTTTGGCCTTGTCCAGATCGCGAGCGGTCAGATATAGGGTCGCTCCAGTAAGATACAGCGCTTTAGCAGTTTCGACGCCGATACCTGCTGAACAGCCCGTGATGAAGATGACATGATTGTTGAGTTTCCCTTCAAGGTTTTCGTCTTTGATGATTTGATCGGCTGTAGGTCGAGCATCACCAGGGCCGTTGGCAGCTTTATGCACAGCAACGTATCGGTCAGTCATGGTGTTGGTAGCGGAGGAATCGTGTAGCAGCCGTCGCAGTCTATCTCAAGAATGCGGCAGATAAAAGGATATCATGAAACCTCAACTGCGGGGGAAATGGATCTTGGACCCTTGAGGTGACGTATCTGCATAGATAGTGAAGTGTTCATGTGGGCCTCGTTGAAGATGTTATTTTTAGTGCCCGTGGCGCTATCTTTTCTGCAACCCGATAATTTTCGGAATTGTCGAGTTTGACTGTTTACTTATAGAATCATGGCAAATCCTTTGAGGTCAAGTATCATCTCATAATAAGAAACAACGGATTTGTGCCTGAAGGAGACTATTATATATACCCAGGCGGGTCGCAAAAAAATAGGGATTTAATATAGATCAGACGAAAATATTAGCACACTCTTAGGTTATATCCTTACGAAAGCTAATTTAACAGTTCTATCAGCCACTAAATCAGTACCGGTTTTTATGCGATGCACCTGATACCTCAAAACTTCCTGAATCCGCTTCGTTGCACTGTATGGCCCAATTGGACCACTACGACCAAACAGATTATTCAAGTCCAGTATAAGAAAAATTGTCCAGTATCAATTGTAATAGAACATTGTCAAACACTGGTGCTCCAGTGCCCTCGCGGCAAAGGCCAGACAAGTCATACTTACAACTATCAACCCACACGTAGAAATGCTGGATCAAATTGCCCAATCTCCGATGACTCCCAGGAGCAGGCCAATCGGACTAGGTAAGAACATGACATAATCAATCCGCCACATAAATCCGACTCTAAGCCCGATTCCGACTCCGACTTCTTATCCGGTCGGAACCCAACTTCACCATCATCCATCACATCAGCAACAATACTTCTCTTACATGGAGCAATTAAGCCCGAGTAGCACCAGCTCTTCCAACCGAGCCCAGCCTCCAAGGCGTCGCCCCAGAAAGCCTCTCAATTGTGATCCCTGCAGACACTCAAAGCTCAAATGCGACCGGCAACTGCCATGCACCACGTGTTTGAAACGAGGATGGCAAGACTCATGCGCTTACGGATCAAACTTTACCGGACCACGGGGTCGTAGAAAGACCAGAACTTCAAACATTGAACCTACAATTCAAGCTGCTCAGCCTCGGTTTGACAATATCGTAACCGAGTCTCAGCCACAAATTCAAGTTCAACTCCAGGAAGCTGCTTCATCCCCGAGTCGAACTCCAGAGCCGATTCAAGAACGATGGGACACCATCCTCCAGAGACCTCTCGTGGAGAGAGCACCTGCCGGTCCTGACTCACAGAGACCGACTGTTACGTTATCTCTGGGTCCAAGTGTCCCAATTGAAGAGTTATTGGCTTTGCTTCCTCCTGCTTCAATAACTGAGTACTTGGTGGTCCGCTACTTCGGCACACTATCCTCGATATTCCACATTATACACGGGCCGACCTTTCAAAAACAATTCTTGGCATTTGTTGAAGCTCCGGAAAAGGCAAGCTTGTCTTGGTTAGCACTACTCTTCGCGATTCTTGCGCTCACTCTCGAGACGATTAAACCCGATGATGCTGGCTTGAACCTTCTATGGCAGGATCCAAACTTCCCTCGAGATCTACGAGCACTGTCACAAAAATTTCGCAACGCAGCTATGATGTCGCTCTCGCAAGATCAGTTTCTCGTTCGTCATGATCTTGACACCCTTGAAGCACTCTTGATACTGGTATACATGATTTCGCACAACGAGGGACCAGAATACGCATGGGCACTTCTTGGAACTGCTCTAAATATTGCCACTGCTCTGAGATGTCATGCAGGCGCCCCGTTACCAAATTACATCGAACGAGAACGCCATCGACGTTGCTGGGCGGGAATTTTGATCATCCACACTGACCAGGCACTTTGCTTTCGGGATATCGACTTGACCTACCTTATGAAGATGACGGCTGCCATGCCAGCTTGGGTCAACGATACCGATATTCAAGAGAATGGTATTAAGGAATCACCTGTCACTTCAGGATCCCAGTTCACGGATATGACACTCATCAAATTCCAAGTTCAGCTTTTCCAACTCTCTACTCAGATCTGTTCGCACATCTCATCAAGTGAAAAGTTCAACGAGACAATATTACTTCAGTACGATGCTGCGGTTGCTAAAGAGCAGAAGGAGTGGGACACGGTATACCTAGTCGACGGAAACAGAAGCATCCTCAACACAGAGGGTTACGTCCAATGGTGCACTCTCCAAACATACGCGCACCAACTATACCTTCTTCTGCATCGGCCGTTTCACAGTTCCCGTTCGAGCCATTTCCGTGCAGAATCTCGAGAAAAGTGCATAAGGTCTGGCTTGGCACTGCTAGACATCCACCATCAGTTCTTTGAACTGCCACGCATGAAATGCTATCGGTGGCTCGTCAAGGGTGCTATTAGTTGTAATTCACTACACGGCGCCGTAGCACTGACGTCCTGTATGCTTGACATGCCCGATTGTTCAGACCTAGCAGAACATATCAATGCCATCGATGCTGCTCTTACAAGAATGGAAGCGTTGAAGATGAAAAGCCCCGCCTGCTCGAATGTTTATCGCGTTCTTCGTTGTCTTCGGTAAGTAGTCTAGGACTTGCTAAAAACATGGTAACTGACATATGATTAGATCATACCTCAAGAAGCGAGAGCCTGAGCTAACGGTCCTGCCGGAAGACCTTGAACTCAGGTTTGAGGATTGGGCAAATAACGTCGACTGGTTCAGACCGGATGCGATTGACTGGGTACGTCAAATATCCTCGTTAATAATGAAAAACACTAACATGATTAGGCACTCTGGGATCAATACATAACGCCTCAGAGTGATTATCCTGAAAACATAATGAGTTGATCTACCAAGCATTCAAGGCGGCTTTCATCCATAATACCACAAATCTTCTGTGCATTTGTTTCTATATACAAATATGTTTAATATTTACGATATGTCAGCCGATGCCCAAACCTTCTCGATGTATACATTATTTCGATCCGTCAACATATATCAATGACTTGATAAATCAACATGCCACCGTATGTTATTTCTCTAATGCATGTTTCTGGTCTCCTGTTTGTCAACACTCGCTGTATGCGGGCGGCGGCGTACCGACAGGCATACCATACTCCTCCGCATCAAAATCCCCTTTGCAATATCTTGGTGGAACACTTATACCTTCGGCCAATAAGCCCTTCATCTCTTTTGATACTGTGTCGTTATGTTTCACGAACACACCCCAGCCATTGACAGGAAGCTCGGGCGAAATGAACAAGTAGAGAGGCAACGAAACTTCCTCCTAGCAATTGTTAGCCTTCTCTTCAACGGCAAGTAGAAACGCGTACCTCTGTTGTAACACCATTCGTAACAATCGTTACTTCAAAGTGTAACGTGTGACTGATAGTTACGCCGTACATGGAAACATCTGGGGAGCAGCTTCTCACGGCCAGCGGAAGGGGCAAACATTGTTGCCAAGATTGTAATTGTCCTGACTGGATTAAATCCAGAGGCCATTCAGTGACAATGCGCTGCCCTTCAAAGACCATGCTCTCTGAGACAGACTTGTCTTCAATAGTATGTGTTTCCCGCAAATAAAACCGCGCCTTCGAAATCTTGTTTGTCGAACAAAGTTGTGCAATTTGGGCGTCGATGGGAACGAGACCGCCTAATGCTATTGCTCGATGTCTAACGGAGACGTTGTACTCTGCTTTTGTTGACCATTTCCCATGAGCTGAGGCAGGATCCATAAGCTCGTATGAAGAAAAGGCCGGTGTTCGAATAATTCGAATTGGTGCAAAGGAGCGCGCATCTTGTGAGGAGTCTGAATGGATCGTTGATGCTTCAAGGAGGTAGGTGATACTGCAACGTGTGCAGCCTTTGAACGTCTCTTCTTGGTCCCCTCGAACAAAGAGCTCAAAAGGCCATTTGTATTGTTTTCCGTTTGCGACTGGTTTACCTATTTGGTCGCCGATAAGGAAAGGATTCCAAGTATGGATTGTCTCTTCCCTGTGTTGCCATTTCACAGAGTCTTCTGTAGGTGTTACATGATCGCTACATCATGATTAGAATGCATCCAGAGTACCGAATGAATCCAATACTTACCCAAGCCACAGTCTACTCGTAAACTTGAGTTGTACACCCTGTATATGCTGTCTTTCGGGCACGAACAAGGAAATATTGCCTCTGAGGTACTGTCCCTGCGCCTCAGCACCATGACCGCTGAGGAAAACATAATCTTGATCTGGTCTTGGAATGGTCAGTCAGAGATAAATTTGGCGGATATATGAGTCTGTTTAGAACGTACGTAATTGTAATAGCTAGCCTCCTAGGCCCTGTGACTTTGGCTAATAGCGATCGCATAGATGATTTCATGGTCATTGTTTATGGTACTAGCGTTGTGCGTGAGGAATCCAACATTAAAACAGATTTGATGGACGAAGGAGCGGAAATTACTGGGTACAATATACACAATCTTCGTATAGTCACTCGCTCTCTGGACTTAGAGGCCTTTAATACTGCATGCATTCTCAACATTGGTTGTTATCTCCGATCATGCAACAAGTCCGATTAAGCAACCACGAACTATTGTCCCAAATCGGAGTCGGAGTTGCTGTGACCCACTCGGAAATGTGAGATTCTTCTTCAAACAGAACTGCTTTGCCATTTTATTTCCTGACCTCTGATCAAATTAGACATCCATTGGCCATTTCCCCAAGTCTTGTTACGTTATCTGATTGATGATGGGCTGAGAACTTGACCATGGCCAAACCCTCAGACTTTCCGAGTGAGCACAATACGCCGATACGTCTTGGCTTTCGGAAATAGGAAAACCCAAAGTTTCACTTGATGTCATTGTCAAATTTGACGATATATATAGATTTAGTCCGCACTCGTACCGCAATGTTAAGCATTATCCCAACGCTCATCTTTATCCGAAGTTGACATCATACCAATCAATTACCACACTAAACGTTCCTCACAATCCGCGAAGATGCAGAATATCATCTCCCATGTCCCATCACATTTAACGAAAGTGCTTCACATTCCAAGACACAACACAGAAACCTCTGACTTTACTGTTTACGACGTTTCGGAACTATACTTCGACAAGATCGGAAAGTTGCCTATGGGGTCTGAAGACTACAAGGTCGAGCTATGTATTCTTCGGAAGCCAACCGGAGAGCGAGTTGGGGACAATGCCCGATTCCTGGTGAACGTTGCCGACAACGGTACCTCGCTGTCTGTTCGTGAAAGAACACTTAGTCAAGATCCTGTAGAGGCAGAAGTGTAAGTCAGCTAACGCACAAGATCCATTGGGGACTAACAGTTTTAGGTTACTTCCAAATTCACCACACAACGAGTATTCTATCCATACACAGACCAGCACCTCGTCGCTTCACACCTCTGGACGTCTCTTATTTCCCTGGCCAGAGAAGCAAACAAAAAGACAACTCATCCGTTATCCACACCTCGCCATCACTAGTACTATCTTCGACGATAAAGACAACAACAACAGCCAATACGAATGGCAGGTACATCCAGGCGAGAAAGGACCGCTCCGATATGAACTGGTCAGCCTAGAAGAAAAGTGCTTGGGTGATAGTGATAGTTCAATAATGGCTATTTACCACCACCACGGTTTCGAGAACGAACTGCCTACATCTTACAGCCACGGTGTCCTGCTGCTTCCGTCTACTCTGAAGCCACAGTCTGAAATTGGGGTTGTGTCTAGTCTACTAGCTCTTCTTTCGGCTGTTCGACAACAACCAACGTTGAAAAAGCGATCACGTTTCAGATCTTTAATGGCTTGCCTATAGCATCGGTGCATTACAAGATGGTGATGGCCAGATCATACATAAGCTATTTCCTTCTATTTGCGCTGCTGATAAACTATAAATACAAACTGATGACTGTAACATCTTCTAAATTCATGCTTTTATTTCCCTCCCTGCCTTTATGGCTCCACAATCATAGGGCCTGATGCTGGCGACTTCTCCTTGCCGCCTTCCATAGATGACCCATCAGTCTCACCGTCTGCCTTCTTGGACCTCTTGAAAAGTCTGGCAAATTTGCTACCAATTCTGGTCAACCAGCCATAGCCAACAACAAAAGGTGGCGCAACAAAGTAAACCATCTTAGCGAACCACTCATCAGGGAACAGCCTGACCAGCACACCCCAAGGCAGACTAAAGGCGGCGATAAGGATTGAGATAGCCCACTGAACGCCATCAAGACCATTAGGATCGATATCGAAAACACGGTTACCGACAAAGACGATAGCGATCTGGAGTCCGATCATGATGCAATTGATGAAGATGAAGAACAGGTTGCGGTGGATGCCAACAAAGACGTTGAACTTGTTATCAAGGCGTCGGCAGTTGAGTTCATTGAAGATCTGCATCCAGACGAAGACATTGAAGATGATGGTGTCGAGTTGGAGCTTTTCGCTCTCGAGGCTCGTATCGTAGTTGAGGATAGCGCCGCCGGCGAAGTAAAGGACGAGAACGACAACAAGCTGGAAGATAGATTGGCCGATGATCATCTTCCACATCTGTGATTGTCAGTATCTCCACTTATTCAGTAGAAGGGATGGTGTACTTACGTTCATGGTGATCAGCGGCGCGGACTTGGGCTGGGGAGGACGGTCAAGGATAGCATCGGTAGGAGGATCGGTGGCGAGAGCAAGGGCAGCCATAGTGTCCATGATGAGGTTGATCTATCAAGGTCAGTATGGTCGATGATAAAATCTGCTCGATAGCGACTTACCCATAGAAGCTGCACAGCCTTAAGCACAGGCTCCATGTCATCGTTATACATGGAAGTAACAAAGGAAAGGATAACAGCAGTAATGTTGACAGTAATCTGAAACTGCAGGAACTTCTGCACGGCATCATTGACAGCACGTCCCCACTTCAAAGCAGTGATGATAGAAGCAAAGTTGTCATCCATGAGGATAATCTCAGAAGCCTCCTTGGCAACTTCAGTGCCCGAGATACCCATAGAAAAGCCGATATCAGCCGCCTTGAGCGCAGGCGCATCGTTTGTACCATCACCTGTCACAGCGACTGTCTCGCCGAGAACCTTGAGACGAGTGACCAGAACACGCTTGTCGTCGGGTGACGAGCGGGCCAAGACTTGCAAGCGAGGAATGACACGGTCGAGTTCTTCTTCGGAGAGCTTGCGAAACTCGGGACCTTCCATGACGATACCGTCAGTGAAAATACCGCATTCCGTAGCGATAGCACGTGCGGTGACAATGTTGTCACCTGTAACCATTCGTGTAACGACTCCAGCGCGGCGGGCGTTCTGGACAGCTTCAGGGACACCAGGACGGACGGGGTCTTGGATACCAACGATGCCGAGAAGAGTCAAATCGCTGAGGTTCTCAAGGTCGGGAGTTTCGGCAAAGTCTTTGTACGCCATGCCGATTGTACGAAGAGACTTCTCTGCGAAAGCGTTGATAGCATCCTCAGCAGCCTTGCGATCTAAAGCGCCGACATTGCCGTTGGAAGGGTCGACTTGGGTCTGGCAATATCCTAGCACAATCTCAGAGGCGCCTTTGATGAGAAGACGACAACCGGTAGGAGTCTTGATGACGGCGGTCATGTACTTCCTGGCCGAGTCGAAAGGTTCGATGACGACGATAGTTTCGTTGGCGCGTGACTCGGCAAGAGACTGCATACCCAGATGATCTTTGGCGAGTTGAAGCAGGGCGGTTTCAGTCTTGGATCCGATAAAGGTGGCGACGCCATCTTCCTCGCCTTCGAATGCAGTGGAGTTGACGGCGACGGATTGAGTGATGAGCTTCTTGGATTCGGCGGGAAGGCTGGAAGCCCAGGAGGGAATGTCGGATGTGAAGGTGGAAGAACCGAAGCGACCGGCAGTGACCGTCATTTTATTCGTCGTCTAGAGATCGTCAGCAAGAATAGTGTCGACTGTGGATGGTACTCACCAGAGTTCCTGTTTTATCGGAACAAATACAAGTAGCATTACCCATCGTCTCACAAGCTCGAAGGACTCGGACTAGATTGTTCTCCTTCAGAAGTCGAGTGGTGGCGAATGCAAGCGCGAGCGTGACAGCAAGGGGAAGACCCTCAGGTACAGCCACAGCAATGATAGCAATAGCAACGACGAGTAGATCGACAAATGTCGACGCCTTCTCCTCAGCTGGTCGATCATCGCCAGGAAGGTTGGCGCAGAAGCGGAACAGAAGAATGAAGAACATGAGAACTGAAGCACCACCACCGAGCTGAGCAATAGCAACAGCCAGCCTCTCAAGCTTCTTCTGGAGAGGCGTGGACTCAATATCTGTGCGGACAGACATCATGATCTTACCAAAGCTGCTGTTCACGCCGACTGAAGTGCACATGAATGTACCCATGCCTTCGAGGACTCTTGAGCCCGAGATGATGAATGGATCAGCTTCCTTGGTACTCTTGGGGTCGGGTGTAAGTGCCTTTGCGCCAGGCGTCTTCTTCAAAGCGTCCGATTCGCCGGTAGCAGTAGACTCGTCGCACTTGACGTTATGTCCATCGATGAAGATGCCGTCGACGGGGATCAAGTCACCAGGCTCAAGGTACAGAACATCGCCAACAACGACGTCAGCGACATTTATGAGCATTGACTTGCCAGATCGAAGAACCTTGACCTCACGATCATCCTTCTTGGTGTTGAGCTTGACAAAGGCCTTTTCTTTCTGCCAATCGTTATGCGAAGCAACAACCACAACAATGGCAACGGCAGCGAGAATGGCGACACCCTCGACCCAATCAACAGGCGTAGGATCATCGGGCGCATGGGTCGTTCCAAATGTCTCGTAGAGACCAAGAGCGAGTGAGATGGTACCAGCCACCGTCAAAAGAACCAAAACTGCTTCCTGGAAGGTGATCCAAGCTAATCTCCAGATGGACTTGGGTTTCTTGGCAGGGAGTTGGTTGCGACCGTATATACGGATTCTCTCATTGGATGAAGCGTTCTGTGTTTGAAGTTCATCTACGCTGAGACCGGCGTTTACGTCCACATTGAGACTTTGCGCCAGACCCTGTAGGCCACCAAAACTTCTGAGTGTGTCGAGAGATTTGGGGTCGAGGAGCTTGTTGAGCTCATCGGGGGTATGGCAGAAGGGAGCATTGTTGGAAGGAGGGACAACAGGGAAAGTGATACCCTTTTCATCCGGAGTTTGCTGGTTGATGCTGGGGACAGCTGTCGTATTATCGCCAACTGAAGAGACGGTGCCAGCTTCACTGAGGGACCGCTGGCGCGGGTCCAGCATGGCTTTGGGGTCCAGGAGATTACCAGACATGATGGAAGAAGGAATCAAAAGAACAAGCCAAGTCCTTAGCTGGGATCCTAGGTCCCAAAAAAGAAAGCTTGACTAGTGGGGGAAGTATACAAGCGAAAGCTCAAGAACCAGTGAGCTATGATGAGTGAGTCTCTCTCTATTTTCGGATTTGATTTCATTTGCGTGGGGCAATTAAACAATTTATATCTCGTCCTCCATCCTGACCCAAAGAGTCGGTTTTCCATGCTGGATCTGGAAACTAAGCTTAAGTCTCAGGGCAGGGATAATGCATTTCTTTCGTCTTGTCGGTAGACCAAGAAACAAGAGAGGGGGGCTTCATGTGAGAAACGTTGTCACTGTTGATAGCCAATGGCCACTACATGGGAGATCTGATAATCACCATTATGGGGCTAGATCGCTACAAGACCGGTGTAGATCTGATTACTTCATCGGAGTGCGGAAGGCCGACGAACTGTTTGGGGTAAGATCTGCGACAGTTACAAGGATACAAGCGAGCATCACATCTTTATTGACCAATGATATGGTTGATCAAAAAATGACTCAGCGGAGACGGAACCAAAACGTCCAAAAGAAGTGTCGGTCACATCTCGTCTCGTCTTATCCAACCCAACACAACACAGCCTTCTCTGTCTCCTTCTTACTCCCTCAAAAGCATGTAACTATGACGCTCAATTAATGTCACCTGGAGTAGCATTACCGATGACGGCTCGTTTTCGATCTCGCCTAACTCTATTGCATAAGTTGGAAAACCCAGAGTTGAGGAACAGCCTGGAACTTGGGCTTGACAATGAAACAAATACCACGGGGCTAAAGGACCGACTAAACGGTACTCCTACTCCTGCCCCCTAGAAGTACCCCCTAGCTCGCATCTGCTCTGCTGTACTCCGTACCTTAATCACTAATGGATCGCCCATGTTCTTAGTTCGGCGCTCCCCCATCTTTTTTTTCCCTCTTCCTCATTTCCGTCTTTCCGATTACCTACACTGGCATCGCATTCCAACTTATCGAAAATCAGGATGCCTCCACGACGTGCATGCGATGTATGCTACAAGCGAAAGGTAATCAACTTGTTTTTGCCCACAATTGGAGGCCTTCCATGTCATATGATGACTCTGTTTCCTGGAAATTAATTATTAATTCTTGATTTTTCAGATTCAATGCTTGATCAAGACCCAAGGCGAACCTTGTGACTGGTGCGAAAGCCAGGGACTAACGTGCACTTTTGAGAGAGTCATTCAGAAAGATCCAAACAAGAGGTACTTTTTCCTCACCGAGACAGCGCATTTACTGTCTAATCAAGGACTAGGACCACTTCCGATGTTGTGCAGGAATTATCGCACCGCGTTGAGTCTCTAGAGGAAGCTCTCCAAACTGCACTCAATGCACCTGTTCGAAGCGCCTCTATTTCTCTGTCAGACAGACCATTGGCTTTCCCCAGTCCACCGAGTCTTCGGCTTGGAGGAGGCTCACCTGGCACAACAACCATTCCTCGCCATCCATCAGTCATAAGTCCTTCTGACCTTCCAGTAAACAATATTGCTCTGAGCAAGCCCTGCTACAAATTATCACCATGTCAGCTCGGCACGAATTGGTATTTCAAAGGTATTGGTATTCTATCTGAGCGAGGTCGACAATGGATCACGTATGGATCCGGTGAAAGAGTCTTTCTCGAGAACTTTAATATTTTCGCCAATCCAATTGGCGTTATCCCGCCTTTGAACTGTTGGCCAATTTCTGAACAGGCGAGAATACTGCCGCCGAAAGAAGCCGCGAGGTATATTGTTGATGCCTTTTTCAAGTCCAAGACATCAGTCTTTTTCCCTATCTTGGAGAGAAGTCTTTTCCAGGACACCATTGACAGAGCATACGATGAGATTGACCCTGGGCGTCGTGCACCAGCCGAGGCCTGTATTTGGGCGATCACCGCCCTTGTGATGCGCACGACGGATCTCCAGCAATTAGGACTTGGGTTGGAAATAAGGGATTGTCTTTATGAGGCTACTCGTTTGTTGACTCTCAACAACGGTAACACCAACTTGGATAGTTTGCAGGGCACTCTCCTTCTGGTGGGTAATCCAATGCTAGACATTGTTTTTTCTTCGCACTAACTGAATCTTCTAGTGGGCGTGTCAAAAGATGAGAGGAGGATGTCGTGAAGCTTCTGTCACGTTCGCCAATGCATGCCGTATGGTGTGTGACCTGGGCGGCCATTTCCCACTATCTCGACTGGCTATTCTCCCTCAACATAGTCCTACATTTGACCATCAAACGAAACTGCATATCCGAAGACTATTCTGGATATGCTACTGCTTCGACAAGGATGTGTCACTTCGCACAGATAAACCACCTCTTCTCTCATCCGACTACTGCGATGTGAACGACTCGGAAGAACCACCTTGGTTTAACCAGTCCAGAGACATGAATCTCGCTAAGATCAAAGAGAATGCTGTCCGTATGCTTTGTTCTCCAAGAGCATTCAAGTATACCGAGGGTCAACTACTCGCGCGTGTCAGAGAGCTTGACGATGAACTTGAAGAGTGGCGAGTATCTGTTGATCTTCGCTATCGACCTCGCCTATCTATCGTTTCTGATTTGTCCTCCTCCTTGTCCCCAACTATGAGTCTGGAAGATCACACATACCTGATAAACCTACAGCTCGACTACCTCTTCACCATAATTAACATTCATACGCTCGTCCGCAAATGTGGCGACTTGGAAGAAAACCTTCCCGACGACCTTCACAGTGTTGTGCACTCGAGCGCTGACCTCTCCATCGAGGCGAGCCGTTCTATATTCCGCATCCTTGACACAATCGTCGACTTTTGGAAAGAAGATTCTGTCTACATCGTGTCCCACTTTGCCCCAATGGCTGCGATGCCGTTATTCATGAACATCCTGATCCATCCACTTGGTAACACGGCAGATAGTGACTTGCAGATCTTGTCGTCTATAAGTAACATTACCAGAAAGATACCCGCCGAGAGGTTGCCGATGGAGGAGATTGAGGGTATCAGAGAGATTAGTGAATTTGTCATGGAGCTCGTGAGATTAAGTCACAGTGCGGCTTGGAAAGTCAAGCGAGGCGAAAGAGAGCATGATCTTGATATTATTCATAGTTAAAGAACACGAAGGAAAAGTTTGAATCTATTAGTTTAACAAGCTTACTTTGCCTGCTGCAAGACTAAAAAACGCCTTGGTGAGTAAAGCAGGGTCCATCTCACGTAACTTGTTCGTTTCCATCACTCTTCGACGTGATTGTACCTCCCAGTCCTCCAGCTCTTTACACGCCCCATGAGGCCCAAAACCATAAGCCGACGACAATGCATTTGGCCAAGGTTCGTCCTGATTGACAAACCTGATCCATGCCTCCCTCAATGCCTGCCCAACTCTCTCAGCGGTAGGTGCAAGACCCATATCAAGACCTCCAAACAACAAAACCAAGTCTACTGCATGATGCGATCCGTTTGAGGGTTGCCATGGATTTGACTCATCTATGAGACATCTATAGACAGGCTTTCGTGCATCTTTCCAGAGCTGTGCTAGATGATGGATCGGAAGTACGAATCTACAGTCATTGATGAAGTCTAGTGCACCTGTCTTGCATGACGAGGGCCTATCTGGATATATGTGATATAGGCGCTTGAGCTCCTCGCTGTGCTCACCTGCAGCATTGAAAGAACCCACAATATCATCAATCTTTGTTTCCCAGATTCCTGCTTGCCAGATGATGGACTGTATATTGTTAGAAATTACGAATGTACAACTCCAAGTTGGTCTCACCTCCTTCTGGACGTCGCTAAGTAGCAAGGCTCCCGCTCCACCAGTCCTTGTTTGCCATCCATCGAACCTGTCCTCCCATTCGAGGAAAAACGATTGCAAGCCAGATTGTTTCACAGCTTCGACAATCTTGTCCGTCGGCGCAGTTTCCAAGACCATGGTAGTGTCGATGTTTTGAAACTGTTTCGAAACCTTATCGCGAAGGGCTGAAACCGCTTGCGGTGGTTGGGGAGGCGATAGAAACAAGGATCCCGAAGATAGGATGAACTGGTTTACTGGAGCTTGAGTTACAATATGAGCGTGACAATAAACTGCGCCGGCGCTTTCTCCGGCCAATGTAACCTTTTTCTGAATATTTTTAGTAAAGGTTTCGGATTAAAGATTGGTCATTGCTTACCGGATCACCACCAAAGCCTGCGATATGGTCTCGAATCCATTCCAGAGCTAGCGCCTGATCGCGTAAAGCAAGATTTGGAGGTCCGTTCTTATTTCCGAGGGCGAAGACATTAAGTCGATATTGGATAGACACTGCAATAATTGGAGTACCATGATGGATTGAATCAGACACAATAGTAGTCATGTCTGGATGAGATTGTCAGCGCGATGTTCATCACGCCGGACAGCAAGCGACAATTGATTGGAAGACATACCGCAAATGCCAGAAGAAGCGCTTCCAAAGGTCACGGCCTGAGACCCTCCTGCGTTTGACAATCAGCTAGTTTCAGGCTTCTAGAATGAGAGAAGACTTTACCATGAATCCACACGAAAACAGGCAGCTTTTTGGAGTTATCTCTAACATCAATTGTTGGTACGATGACGTCTAAGTTTGTACACCTAAACTCATCCTCTGGTTCCTGTGGAAACTCATAGTCAGGCGGTACACGTAACAGGTGACCAACGTCAACAGGAACTTGAGGGCATCGAAAACTACTCCATCAGCTTTCTTGGATTTGACGCTTCTCATCACAATTTGCTCACCCAAACGCTGTGCAGTTCAGTTCTCTAGGGTAGTCAGTGATCTTTTCGGCTGCGGCAAATCGTAGCGGAATATGGCCGTAGGGTATTCCGCGAAATTGCGTCACTCGGCCGGTTTCAACTCCGGTGAGGGTCGTCTGAAGGGAATGATGCTTAAGAGTTACGAACATTTTTTCTGAATCGAGGCGATAGTTGATAGCGGTGACTTATGTCAAGTCTAGTTTCTTGTTGAGATAAGTTTGCGAAGTTGAGGCCGATAATTTTGCCGCACGACTGAGGGGAAAACAATGATCTCCACTTTGCCAATAGACGATCCAGCCGAGGATATCACTATGCATGCTCTAATACAAGGTCAAGACTGTATCGCGTCTAATTTGCCAACATCGTAGGTAAACATCTAGTCACTTTGTTTGTAGATTACTCATCCACCCGTACTACATATTCAGATGTCACCATAATCTCCCCAAGTCCTGCTTCCAATCCCTTTTTCCGACCATGACTCTTGCTTGGCTGGAGCCCACCCACGGCTTTAGCGACATTCTGAGACTTTATACCAAGGTGAGAGTCCCGATGTGATATACTGGCATCTTGAATGGAGGTCTCATCGCCACTTCTTTGCCCATCAGCTGGTACGATATGGTCCTTCGACCCCCAGACAGTGTCCCCCAAATCTGTTTCATCAGGCCGTGATCGCGAGCTAACTTTGTTTTTGTAGTCCCCTAGACGGTAACCCTGACTATCACCTAGACCTGGAGTTTGGGTGCCGCTCTTTGAAGCCGAGACTGTTTTCTCGATGACTCGCTTCAAGAGCGGATAGACCATAGGGAGATTTGTGACCACGAAACTAACGAATGATTCACGGACGGACCAGTAGCCCGACAGGGCTGGATCGGTGTTTCCTTTCTATGGAGAAAGTCAGCATAGACTATAGAATAAGGAAGGGTACTCGGCACTGGACAAGCTTACCGTAAGTATAGACACCGCCCTCAAGATTCCGAATACCATCTCTAAAAGCGCGCCACTGAACATAAACATGATGACAACCTTCTTGCGCCAGGGCATCCTAGCCTTCCAAATCATCTGAAATTGACGAGTCAGCTAGAACTTTGACAAACGAAGTTGAGATAGAGATGCTCACAGGGAGGGGAATCGACATCAGAAAAAAATCAGTGGCAGTATTCATGGCCATAACATAGATGGTCTGTAGGTAGCTGATGGCTGGCAGGCACGAGTCTGCACATCACGTTAGACTGGATGAGTGAGAATGATTGGAAGACGCACTATGTGGCTCTGGGTCGATCTGCCATTGCTTCTCAAACGGTATGCACTTGAGAAAGGCTACCAAGACGCACGACACGTATGTGACGGGGATGATGATAGTGCCCCAGCGAGCATACCTCTTCGCTGAAGCTACTCCTTCGCTGCAAAAAAGGTCAGTCATCAAGCAAGTACCATCACAAAAGGTATACCTACGTGAGGCGTAGATAGTAGATAACCCAATAGCCCTTGAGAAGCCATAACAACGTCATGTAAAGTAGAAGGCCAATGACATGAGTCTTGGACCCATTGATCCGAAGTGCCCATTCATGACTATCTGGGTTATCCCTCAACGCCTGACGCTGCGCAGTTGTTATACCGTTGTTCGCGAATCCTTTCCAGTACGCGACGACGAAGTATGCTGCTACTGATTCGGCTGTATATACCAACTGAAGCACGAGGAATTAGGGCAGTCTGTTAGATGAAATATAGCCTGACTCACTGTAGCTAGTAGCATGAGAACATCATCCCACTGGAAGCGTCGGCCAAAGGAAGAGAATTGGCTATAATATCGGAGACCTACGACAAGGTATGCTGCTCCTTGGAGACCCCATACCTCCTGGATGAAGGCGTTGGCTGCTGCTTGTTCAGCCTGGGTCGGCATTATGAATTAGATGTCCCTTGATAACTTGTGGAACAACGGTGACAGGTAAAATCGTATGATAACGGACCCGACAGGACGGATTGCATGGTTTATATACATGACAAAGAAACAACAATGCATCTGCGGTGCAGAGATTGCTTATACAACATTGGATAGATAATCTCCACTCTTGAAATCTGGAGTATAACCGGAGTGCCAGAGACCCAGAAGATCATTTCAGGGGCTCAATGCGAAGCTGGACCCGAGCCTTGGATTAGACCTGAGATATCAGACAGAGTATGCGATCGCTGTAACCCTTAACGTTTATTGGTTACAGAATGTCACTCGGAGAGAGCGAGTCTTCCAAGCGAAATCTGATAGATGATTTCGGATTCATTGTTTGAAACAGGGGAAGGAAGTTGGGAAGGGTTCCCAAGAATTGAAGCATGATGAGACCTGTCATATATTGCATGGAGTGGACTAGGTAGGTTCTCAGCCTCACCTGTCTCTGTCCAAGTGGCGGCCAAAAGAACATTTAGTCTCTGACACTTCGTGCCTGTCTTCTATAATCTCCTCAAAATAAATTAGTTGTATGGATCACCGTGGTGGAACATTTGAGACATACATTGTCCTAGGTTCCAGTCAGGTTTTGAATTGATACCGTTTAATGTGTAAAATGAGAGACAGTAGCTCACAGGCATATTCTTGAACTTGGCAGCGCATGAAGTGACTTATCACAATTTGAATGGACTCGGAAGGCAAACCGTGAATTGCTCCCCCAGAACATGACTTGTCGACCGTCTGCATTGAAGTCTTATTTGGCTGCTGAAATCTTAGTACAAAACTCATAGAACCCACCCACATCAGTGATAATATCACAATTATGAACGCAAAACGATCTGCTTAGTGGGATGTCACCGCAAGCATGCATTTGAAGCCAGACCGTTGCAGCGGGCTGACCGGCACTGGCCCCGCAAAATAATCCTTGTTAGTGATTTCCCAAGTGTTCCGGACAAGTGACGAGTCGCGTGGGGTAGTAAGAAAATCTTCATCAGCGGAGAATTGAGGCAGGATTCTAGAATAAACAGTGAACGTTGAGACTATTGAACGGTAGCGATTTAGTTGAGACATGGACGCCCTGGACCCGTTATCCGTAACTTTACTCTTTGTTACCACCTCAATAACGCGGATGTTAGAACATATTATTGGTCCCCAAACAGATTGTGGCAAGAACGTTAGCAAAGGAGAAAACAACGCCAAACTTGGACGATTGTCACAAGTATTGCCCAATTGACCTCTGTGCTTTTGGAGTTGTGATACATCACCTGCACAAACCCTGTCATCTTTGCTCCTTCCTACTTCAAACTTGGTCACCCAACTTCAAAATGTCGCCTCGACTGCCGTAAGCCGAGGTTTTTAACTTTGCTTCTTCCACCCTGAATTTCGATTGCAAACTATCACCCCCGCCTCATACATACCGAGTAGCTTCTCAAACACTGTCACAATGGCAAGCGAGAGCAAAGTCGATGTGTAAGTCTAATCATCGCCGCTCAGGGCTCATGCGGGGTTAGCCTCAGTAATGAAACAAACACGCTGACATGATCTTGGTTGAAGGCTTATAGTGGGCGCCGGCCCAGCTGGGTAAGCTTACTCTGCTAGGATCAGTATCATAAGGGACAAAAAGCAAAACTAATCATGGCTTCCTGTGTCTGACTTCTAGACTAATGGCTGCAGCATGGATGGCTCACTGTGGCGTTGATGCTCGTATCATCGACAAAAGAAACACAAAGATCTTTTGTGGTCAGGCTGATGGCCTGCAGTGTCGAAGTCTGGAGATCTTTGACAGTCTGGGTTTCGCAGACCGTGTGTGGAAAGAAGCTAACCATATGATTGAGGTATGGCATCCCTGAAGCCAAAGATATACAACGACTGATAAGTTTCGCAGATTTGCATGTGGGTACGTATGCAATATTTGACCGATCGTATGCAGATTAATGAGCTTACTCGTTCTGTTAGAATCCTGGTCCGGATGGTATTATTCATCGTTCTGATCGTATCCCCGACACCATCGTTGGCCTTTCACGTTTTCAACAGGTTGTCGTACAACAAGGTCGTATAGAGCGCTTCTTTCTCGACAACATTAAGAAGTACTCCAAAGACCAGATAAAAGTTGAGCGTGCCGTTTTACCAGAGGCTATTGATATCGACAAGTCCAACATCACGAGTACTGAAGGCTATCCGGTTACGGTCAAGATTCGCCATCTTAGCGAAGAAGAAGCGACGCCTCCCCAGCAAGCCACCGCCAGCAAAACCCAAGCATCAGACGGTCTTTTTAGAAGCAACTTGGTGTTTGAAGACGAAGTTGACAACGATAGTGCCCTCCATAAAGCTCAAGATCGTGATGCTGTCACTGAAACTATCCACGCCAAATATGTCATCGGCTGCGATGGAGCACGAAGCTGGGTTCGGAACCATATTGGGTTAGAGTTGCAGGGCGAGGCAAGTGATTTCATCTGGGGTGTCATGGACATCATTCCCAAGACCGACTTTCCCGATATTCGCATGCGTTGTGCAATCCACTCGGCAGAGAACGGCAGTCTTATGGTCATCCCAAGGGAGAATAAGCTGGTTCGCTTGTATATTCAGCTGAAGGAAGTTACTCCAGATGCTTCGGGCCGTGCGAATCGCTCCAAGATCAGCCCGGATGTCATCTTCAAAGCAGCGCAGAAGATCATCCACCCTTACAAGTTGGATTATGAGTACTGCGACTGGTGGACTGCTTATCAGGTACGTTATCACGTTCAAATATCCCATAACACCTGTACTGATGCCGTTCTAGATTGGCCAACGTGTTGGCACAGCCTTTGATGCTCACGAGCGTATCTTCCTCGCAGGTGATGCTGTACATACCCACTCGCCAAAGGCCGGACAAGGCATGAATGTATCCATGCAGGACTCGTACAACTTGGGATGGAAGATCGCCCTCGTGGTCAAGGGTATCGCCAAGCCGGATATCCTCAAGACATACCAGAGCGAAAGACGTCGTGTGGCTCAAGACCTTATTGAGTTTGATCATCGCTTTAGCCGCTTATTTTCTGGACGACCAGCCAAGGATGTCATGGACGAAGAGGGTGTAAGTATGGAAGAGTTCAAAAATGCTTTCGAAAAGGGGAACATGTTTGCATCGGGTTTATCTGTGAATTATGGACCTAGCAACATTGTTGCCAAGGCAGGTGATCCACTAGCTCAGGCTGATGGCATCAAGGTGGTTTCACCTCCTAGAGTCACCCTAACCGAGGAGATCTTTGCGAAGAAGCAGTCGCTTGCGACTGGAATCCCTGTTGGAATGCGCTTTAACAGTTTCAAAGTCCTAAACCAGGCTTGCGCTCGTCCGTATCACTTCCAGGAGCGTTTGAAAGCGGATGGGCGATTTCGCATCATACTGTTCGCAGGCGACATCCTTGATCCTGCCCAAAAGTCCCGGGTCGAAGCATTCTGCAGTCGCCTCGATCAGCCCGACAGCTTTCTTCACCGAGCCACCCCCGTGGAACAAAAGGTTGACAGCGTCATCGAAGTATTGACTATTCACTCCTCCAAGCGCTGGGATGTGGATATCATTCGGGACTTCCCCTCAATTCTACGCCCATGGGATGAGCAAACTGGTTACGATTATGAAAAGGTTCATGTCGATGACGTTAGTTACCACGAGGGATATGGAGATGCATATGAGAACTATGGGGTTGACAAGACGCGTGGTTGCGTGGTTGCTGTGCGGCCGGATCAGTATGTTGGTTGGTTGGGTGATTTGGAAGACTTAAGTGATTTAGAGGACTACTTCAAGGGCTGCTTGTTGATGCGGGATTGAGATATTATATAACACCAAGTATCTTTGAAACTATTCTTCAGACCATACGAGAGCACGTCCTATGGTACTGCAATCTTCCGCATTGGTAATGGCGCCTTGTGTCTTCTCGACCACTCCACAGCGCGGTGATAAAAGACATCTTCCTTTACCTTCGCCGCTATGGCGTCTATATCGGGATCTCCGCCCGTCTCCAAGACTCTTTCAAGCTCTGTCAACAAGGCCTGACAGTCCCAGCATCCACAAGCACGATACTCCTGTCCAAAATGCACACGATACAGGCTTCTAGTTTCCGCAAACCCGTCTCCTAGCTGCGGCTTTTCGATTGTATCGTCGTGATTGACGAACGTGCCAGCTAAAACCTTTGTCGCTTGACCATAGTATTTTGCTGCGCATTGATGCGTGTGCCAAATGAGGTCTATGTCCAACGTGGGTACAACAGTACTTTTTGACATCTTGATGAGTTTACAAAAGTTGAGGTACCGGCTGATGCCGCGCCGAATGGTTCCATCAAGTGCAGGACTTCTGATCCACATGTAGGAGTTCATCTTGTCAACGAACGAAGCCTGTCTCAGAACAGCATCTCGGAGTTGCTCTGCGAATGTTGACCCAAGAGTATCGAAAAGGTCCGCGTATTCCTTGCACGGGCTTTCATGTGCCTTTGGACGCACTGAGAAGCGGTTTATCCCCATTCTAGATACCTGTTGGAGTGTTGCGAACCTGAGCTTTTTCCAATTTATCATATCGTCATACAGGTCTGGTGCGAACCCATAACTATTTCGGTATTGAGAAGCTGCTGCAGGACTGAGTGCAAACTTCCATTCACCGCTATCGATTGCCCCGTGAAGATGCTTCCAGGGAAATCTGATGGAGAAAATATGCTCTTCTGAACATGTCTTGTAGAAGAGTTTGGGGTTCAGAAGGAAAGAGTGCCAGACCATAAGAATGTCCAAAGGCGGGAGATTGTCTTGTGTGATTTCCGGGATTCTGGACTTGTTAAACTCTTGTCTCCATGCAAGAAAGCGAATGGTTGCAAATTCCACAAATTTAGGCCACTTAATCTGTCTTCTCTCCCATAGTTTTTCGTCCTTGAAAGTCTTTGTATCGCCTTGTACACCGGTCTTTTCCTCCCTTGAAGGTTCTGTCTGCATAACCTCATCCAAATCTGTTGATACAAGGATCTTTTGTCGCAGGACAAAAAGTGTTTCCAGAAACTCGAGATGTGTCGCACATTCAGCCACGTTTGGAAGAACCACGTCTGTCGTGCTTGAATTTCTCGTAGAATTACCATTTGGGACGTGCTGGAAGTTGAAGATGCTAGAATCGGGGATGACAGGGATATCTTCTGCCTTGGAGGCTAGTTCGTAGGGTTTGCCAGTTGGGTCATTAGGCCTGTTGGGGCCTGAAACCATGTCTTTCCCCTTCTGGTGAAGGGAGAGTTTTGTGAAGCTGTGTTCAAGAGCCATTTCTAGGACGCTTTGATATAATTAGATAGAGCTGTCGTCCTTCAAAATGCCTAAAATGTAAACATTACAATGGAGGTGCTTGTCAAATAAAGTATAGTATCGCAGTGCCATATATTCGTGAAACAGATTTGACAGCCCAGAACCCGAAGCTGCCTCGCTGAGCGCCTCAAACAAAAATAAATCACCTTTCAACCCCCCTGCATATCAGTCTGTATGACAGTGGCAAACAAGATCCCATTTCAGCCACCGAGCCAACGCCCGACTACAGTGAGAGTTTTATGTGCTAGGCACTCTCGACTTGCCGATCAGGCGGAGGTATTCCGCACTCACACTTTAACGCCAGCAACTTAGCTTCTGAACATTCGTCCTTCTCCAACTCTGTCATTTCCTCGAGACTGACCGTCATGCGAAGATGGATACTCTCCACGAAGCCTTCTTTTCAATCTTTATGATCGTGTGCGGTTATTTGATTATTTGCAATGTTGTTGTTATATTCCGCAAGTCAGCATTAAAATTTGGCATATTGCGCTTCTGGTCCTTTGTTCCTTTATGGCTGTATGGTCCTCTTGTTGTGCTCAATCCATGGTGGCGACTGGGTCATCTGGATAAAGGACGTCAATTTCTGGTCAGTCTTGTTTTGTCCTGTGATAGACATGGACTAATGTTGGCAGGGTATTTGGCTTGTACTATGGCCGCTCGTCAGCTCAATCATCGCTTCGCAGTCCAAGACTAGAGGATCGATGGGCGAATGGCACTCGTGTCAACGGAGTCGCGGGCCTTTTTATATCCTATGTGTCGACTTGGCAATTATATTCTTCTTGATCGTTGAATCTTGTCGTTATCCGATTCCTACAGGGACAAAGGATTGGACCTTTGGTGGAGGATTGGGTAAGATCATGGGGATGTTTGTCATGTAAGTTGCCGTATCGCACTGAATAACAGCGGATGCTGACGAAGAAATAGCATACTCCTTGCACTACAGGATGTTTTACTATTTCCTATTGCCGCATTTCCTCGCTATGTCACCGCGCCTGTGGTCATAATCAGCAGAGCTTGCTTACCAGCGAAGAAAAAGCCGCGGGTTACAAAATGGGCTTTTCAGTTTGAAGATCTACTATATCAAACGGGAAGTGGCGAGGAGAAGGCTTTGGCGACGGTATTACGCGATGACAAGAATATTGGACGAATCGCGCGTCATCTACACTACGACGATATAATCAACCTCTCACTGGCATCGAAGCTGATGCGCACGTCAATATTCTATCCGTCTCCAGAGGCTTCTTACCGTCACAATCGCGTAGAGTCAATGTGCGTGTCTTCGTGTGTCGACGGGAACAAGATCGAGTGTTGGGGTTGCGAGCGCGTAATCTGTTCTGTAAGTAAAGTACATGTGATCATCGACGCCATACTAATTTTGTGTCAGGAATGCGCACATCGAAGGTCAGACATTCGATCTTCCCGAGTCAAAGACCATTTCGCCAACTGCTACGCTGTCTGCATATTCTGCTACCTATGGACCGCCCCTGGAGGTGCCGCTCCTTTCCAAGCCAAACGGCACATGGAGGACCTGGAGCTGCAGCATATCAACTGCTGTGCGCTCAAGGAACCTCCGCTAGAGGGCAATGGCGTTTCTTTGTGTAGGCACTGTGCAAAGTTGGATGGGTCTGTTATCACTACAATGAGAGAGACTCGGGATGAGTTCTATCTGGGTAAGATGTTACCAAGAAAGGTTTACTGTGCGATTTGTATGAATACTTTATCGACAAGGGCATCAAGGTGGTGGTTTTGTAATCAGGGACGACACGAATGTCACTGGGCGGGACATCATAATTGATAGTGAATTGATGGTTTTGTATCACGATTTTTGAAGTCGAAGACCGATTTCTAACAACGTCTTCGCTATACGTACAGTTTCACTAAAGGAGCCTTGTTCTCACGCACGTAGGTTGTGTGGTCGAACAGGAGGTAATTGTATACTTAATAGTGAACACTAGAACTCTTTGCATGCTGTCAACTATCCTCCACAACCTCCGCAGCCACCACCTAAAGAATCCGTGACACACCCGCTACCACAAGTATCTCCTGTCATTCCCGGACTCCCCACCGCACAGCCCGCCCCAGCAGCACCACAAACAAAAAACCCTACACCACAACCTCCTGCCCCAGAATGGTCCACCTTTGTCGCTCCAACGTCCATCTTGGCTGCTCTCCAATCCCTCATCTTCTCATACTCAGTGATACGCGATGGTAGAGTATACAAGGACCAGCTTGCAACAAAGTATCGATGATATGCACCCTTTTCGAAGTGATGGCTGAAAGGTTGTGCACGATGGATGCCGCCCAGTTTCAGACGGTCCATCGTTGCGTCCGAGTCGCCGTGAAGCCAGTCTGTTGAGGCACGGAATTGGGGATTAGATGACATGGCTACAGCAGCTGCCAGAAGAGTGTCTTGACCGAGAAGAACAGTCAGACGGTTTTTGAACCAGTCTCTATCCGACATAAAATCTTCAGCCTGCTTCCCCTTTATCGTCTGGTCTGTGAGTCCTAGATTAGGAGGATAGAGCTCTCTTCCTCGAGCAAGGTGAAAGGAAGCGATAGACCACGAATCAAAGGGGAATGCGAGTACATGTTTCGAAATGTTACAATCGCCACAATTCCCAGGATAGCGATCATACGCTTCTGTGCAATCCCATGGGAAGATATCTTGGTATGGGTAGATGGATCCTTCAAAGCCACCCCAATCAGTCCAATACTCAGAAAGAGAGTCGATGATATCAGAATCACCACGACGTCCATAGCGAAGTCTCAAAAGATACTCTTCTGTAAATCCATTGGGGACGTCGTACTTTGATAGTGCCCGTATAGGAACATCGGACCCAGGCCTGCATACAAAGCTCATAAGATAGAAAGGTTGATGCTTGTTGTCGAATGGTTGAGAAGGAAATAGAGATCCAAACAATCCCCGGTCAATCAAGTTATCGCAAAAACTCTGGCAGCTGTTGGACTCGCGATTCCACTCAAGCTGAACGATCGGATCGAGCAGACGAGCTGTGATACTTGTTATATATACTTGGACTCTTGACCCGAGATAGTCTTTGACCTGCATGATCAATGTCTTGGCACTCTTGTTCAGCAAGGCTTTTCCCTCCGGAAGTTCCATGTCTTCATCTACCAGATAGTTGCTTTCGCGTATAAAAGCATCAATCAGGTCTCCTTCAATGTCGGAGTCGAAGAAATCACAAAAAGCACCACCAACGACTTGCTTCATGAATGCCTTGTAACGCTTGGGATACCGGGGTCTGTTTTGTGAAAGAAGCGTACGATTGGCCTGACCAGTAAGAAGGAGACATTTGGAAATATCTTCAGGGGGGTCGCGCGTAACTTGTAGTGAAGGCGGATCCCGACTCATGATCAGAACACCATCCGTGCTGTTGGTTTTAGCTACTATCATAACATTATTCCATGAGCGGACTTACTCTGTAGCGCCGTTTTGTATTATAAGAGGTCCAAAACGAATGGCCATGCGCGCATTGCCGTACGGATTTTCCCCAATCTTAGACTGTAGATAGGCAGGAATACCCTTTAGCTTTGTGGTACTGGACCCATCACAATACCCATACTCCGGTCTGGATGTCTCGTCGTGTTCCGGCCGAGGGAGATGCTCTCTCGATGTGCCTGTGGGTCTTGGTACTTCGTCAATGGCAAAATCTCTCCGCCTTAGTTTAAGCAGACTTGCGTTCTTGCCAGACGGGGACTGCGTAGATGCATATTTTGCTTCTGCAAAGAGATCTGTGACTTTGTAGAGCCCGCATCCAACTTGACCCAGGCCTCCTTGTATATGACTCCCTTCATCAGCAACCGGGTCTATAGGCCAAAGCGATCGAGAGCGCCCATGGGTATCGCGTCGCCGGACGGTACTGCAGTAACAAAGCCCACGACTCATCTCTGGCGTCAACGCTGTAGGGAGACAAGAGTGTTTGTACTGCTTAACAAATCGTGTTTGGCCATAATGTGTCGCCCGATAGCAGTTTTCACAGATGACCACGCCTTCATTGCCAGTGTCAGTAAATGTGCAGCCCCGAATGATGGCTTGACATTCCAAACAATGCTGGGGAACAAAGACAGGCTGGTTTATAGCATCATAGCAAGACACTTTCATCTGAGCTGAAGCAGGCATTTCTCCAGCTGGACGATCCTCTTCATCATCTCGATGCTCGATAATTTTGTCAATGTCAAGAAACTGCGCCGACTGCAGAAGCATGCGTACTCGTCGTCTTGCTGGGTCCATTATTTTGCGCTCACTGAGTGAAATTCTCAAAGCACTTTTTACGCTCTGACTCTTCATGTCGGCAAATATGTCCCAACCTCGATCACGCAGAACTTGGTCGTAAGACGGTGGTGCCTTGTTGTTTTTCTTTTCGCCTTTTTTTTGTTTCTTGGATTCTTGATTTGTCTTGTGGCGTTCATGGAATTGTCGTGAGATGTCGGATACTTGATCAACAAAAGTATCGTAACCATGGATATGATGATCTTCTTCATCTGGCAGTAAACATGATGTCACTTTGTCTGATTGCCAGTGACGGAACGTGAGGAGTAGGTATGGTAATTCACGTTCTACGCCTTGCCAGTACAATTTGAGAAGTTCATTTTGGAGATGTTCGGCAGCTAGGCCTATGTTTGTGCTGGGAATTGGAGTTGATTTGGTCATTTGTGAGCCACTCGTACGTGATGCTTGTGGACTGGAGAGAGAAAGAAAAGATTGCAGTGAAGGAATACTGGGCAACGGTGATGGCCACAAGAGATGCCACGATTCGTGATAGGAAAGAAGAGCAGAACTCTTCTTGTTCGTTTCTAATATCTTGCGCCACGCCTGTAAACTCGTGCTTATGGTCTCGATCACTTTATGCAGGCGTTGCGGGGAAGGGCGGAATTGCCGCGCTCGCAACTGCAAGTGTAGGTAGACTACGTGGCTCAGTTAGTGATCTGCAAAGCCGCAAGGCAGACTTGCTAAGCGTTGTATTGTTTCCGGTCAGCTGCCAGTTCACACATTCGTTTCATCCGCGCTGTGCCCATTTCGTGACATATTCGCAATCAAGCTGGCTCGCCCAGTTACTGTTGTGTTCCGTATAGTGTTCCTACAAGCCTGTCTGAAAACTTCGGTCGCTTCCATTTCCGTTTCCACTCTAATGACGCTCATTTGTAGCTTTTCGCAGGTTTTTTTACTGTGCCTGGGCATGTCGTCCCAGATATCACATATCGACACTTATGCAACATACCTACCTATATAACGGTAACGGGGGAATATTTCCAATACTACCTCTGTTGAATCGTGTCACTAAGTATGTACTATGGGTATCAGTCAGCTAGATACGTAAGGCCATCGCGTCGATTGATCCCACCAAGGCATGCCTTTTACATAATTCATCACCTTGGAAGGCGGTATAGACAGACAATCGGTTGGCCCAGCCTACGTCACCTGTATGAGTAGACTACCTGATAATAAGGTTTCCATCTTGAATTGCAATTTTCAAGCACTATGACTCCAATGCTTACACAGGACCTTTTTTTTGCCTTTACTTTCTTTGCCCTAATATAAGGTTTCAGCTGGGCCCAAAATGCGCTGTTTACTTCCATCCGGTTTTTTTCCTCTTCCCTTCACTACCATCAACACATCATAAAACCACCCAAGTCATCACAACAGTTGGCTTTCAATGAGGAGACTACTTCATGAGCTGTTGGTGGAGGTCAATTCACCGATCACGATCTTTCTCCGAATGTATCATGTTGATCACTTCGGTGCATCTGTATGACATAAGGGTACACAAATTTCACCAGAGACCCGAGGCTGGAAGGTCTCGCACGCAATGTACGTGAAGAATGTGACCTGAGTTGAGGGCATCACGAAACTAAGCATGATCGCCGTAAGTAAGACTCATGTCTTGCCTTTGGCTAGATGAGGGAGAGTTTGAAGGCAGGGAGGGTCTACCACGGATCGTCAAGCCTGGCGTCTGTTGTGGATTCAAAATGCTCACCGTTACTTCGACAAGTAGGAGTGGAAACTGGAACATTGTGAAACTCTCACCAGCAGCTTTAAGCCACCTACGTCCAAATCAATGGTACCTATTTTGCCGTGACCTGGCCCCAGTGATGAGCCAACAGCCGCTAGCTGATGATCTGGAAGGCCGTCAATAGAGGGCGTGCATATCATTACAGGCTTGTTACTTTATCTGTGTGCGATTTGAATGATTGCAGTGTGTATCTTCACCTGTCTTAAATTAGTTGTATTCGAGTTTACTGTGGTCTAATCCCGCATCGTTGCATTGAGGTACTATGTCGGCGCATTGCCTTCTACTTAGCCTGTCGGAGGTTTTACAAACTTTAAGCTTAGGCAGGCCATTACGCTGTCACTTTCAAATGTGTGTGACTGCTGTGAATTTGTGGATCAACAACCCTCAATGTCGGCGACTTGACAACAGGACACCACTTCATTTCCCGATAAGGCATCTTGCAGTAACTCAAGTCCCTGACACGTTACATTCTTGATGGATATAGGTCTCAAAGTTCAATGTTGATAGATGAGCTGAAAATGTAAAATGTAAGTATAGAAAGAAGCATGTCTCAACCTTCCCGGACACATGTACATTTTGGCCTCCTTGTCCACCGTAAGGTTTCTGAATAACACTCTTCCTCGATGATCCAGTTCTGTAGCAAGGTTGAGCCCCTTTTTAAAAGTCTTTGGGCCTCTGACTTACATCCTCCCTAATATCTGAACCAAAGTCGTCGTGGGCACATACATGACGCCTTTGTGAATGGGAGTGGCTTTCCACGCAACGGCCCGGCTGATGTAGATCCCAAAACTGTAGGCAGATTGGCTATCGCTGAGCCGCTACTCCGTAGACCACACCGCAATACTCGGAGTCCGTCCCTAGCTGATGTTTTGGCCACTGACGGCAGGTTTTACGAGACATTGGGACTAGACCCGTTTTTGCCAGACGGATAACGGCTTAGAGGCAGTGGAAGATCCCGCATTCCCTGCTTTGGGTGACCTGCAGGCGGTAGTGACTCGGCACACTGAGGCTTGCAGCAGAGTTATGTGACGGGATGAGATATTAGCCTTGCAAACATTGACGATGGTGGTTGGGAATGAATCCAGGTTTCAATGGCTCACGCAAGGGAGATGGAACGCTCTTGGCAGCGAGCTACGCTGTGAGACAGACATGATCTACTTCCCCACGCCTGACCCGCCATTCATATACAAAGCAACTCTGCAAGTAGCGAATGGATCATCTGACAGACCACAGGGACAGAAAACAAGTGACGTGAAGATCCACCTTTACCATAATGAGCAGGATCTTGATGTGACTTGACTTTTTGACCACCTAGACAGGTTTTGGCAGGTAGCTAATCAAGAGCTTGTGTGAGGAGGTCTCAGTCAGGTATGCTGCTCAGGATATTGCGATCTTCCATATGCAATCCAGAAGCCTCTGTTGATCCTGTCACCGATTCAAATTTGTGGAGTATTGATAGAACGCTAAGTTACACTGTGTGAAGAGTCTCTGCAAGCAAGGTAAAGCTAAAAGACTCTACCAGGGTCTCGGCAGTTAAGAACCTAGAGATTAGTGTGCTTTTGTCTCTCAACGGCATTACTTAACAAAATGGCTTGCAAAGGCCTTGATCAGTTAGGTGATACAGTCCACCAAACATCAAGATGATTCTCGTGAAAGTTAGAACCAGCCATCACGAGATGTTAAATTGAATCAAAGAATTAAAAGTCCCACACCATAAGTAGCAATCAGGATGCTGCATTGTCTTTTTAACACAGTGGCACATGGTGAGAGACGCGATATCCCCATACTGCAGTCAGTTGACCAGTGTAATTCTGGCAGACGCTTTGACACAGACGCAATGTGAGTCTCAGTCTTGAAAGGAGTATCATGATAATTACCTTGAAGAGACATCACATACCAGACAGACCGTACTGCAGCCCCGAAAGGACAAAACAGGCCCACATGCCAGCATGTATGTCAATAATGTGAGCTATCAGATGCTGATCCTCCATAGGGCTGTAGGGAAGATGAACGTGAGAGTTGAGGCTGTGAATGATGGCGGGGATGTAGATCTCGTGAGGTCTCCCAACGCATGATGACGCCCTATCATAGGATCAAGTCCTGTTCGAGTAGTCCTTGCAGACACAGAATTGTTGGAAGTTGTTTTGTCGAGAGTAATACTCAGCCAGTCCTCACTTGGAGGCCAATTCTTGGGGTACTCAAAATCTATAAGAAGAGGCACTCGTCCCGTTTCAATGTCCATCCTCAGCACTCATTCTCACACTCTTCTAACACCACTCAAACAATTATCAAATTACCAAATTATTTATTCAAATCCCCAAAACCTTGTCAAAATGAAGGCCGCTCTGATCCTCGCTCTTCCCGCCATGGCCCTTGCGGCTGCCACTCCCCCAACCGTGGAGGCGAGGAAGTTGCCCGGCCTCCCCGGCTTGCCCGGCTTCCCCAATCCGGGTGACCTTTTCGACGTCGAATGCCTCCTAGATATTGCAGACATTAGCGAGTGCTTTCCTGACCTTATACCCGGATCCATCCCCCCTACCGTCGGTGATCTTCTTGAATGGTGAGCAAAGTCCCAAAAAGCCGACTTTATGAATTATAAATGATTAACTGAGATTTCACAGTTTCAATAGTCTCACCAGTATCCCTTTTGCGCTTCTGGGCGCTTTGGGTTGCATCGCTTGAGTTTATCTTACCCCCAAGGCATAGATAGATCTATGCCATTTTATTCATTTCTTGGAGGATTGAGTTAGAAACTCGGTCACATCCCACGCAATTCGCCTTGTCCTGCTAGCGGATACCTAAATTGACACTCTTTTGAGGCGAATTCTACATGATGTCCTGCCCTGTGAATATTTCTAATGGCTGGTAAACTAAGATGATCCGTAGCAGTGACGTCTATCTATCTCTGTGAATGAGCAGGTTCGGCGTCGTAACTGGTTAGCTTGCTGTCTGTTTTGAAATAACAAACGATTTCTTGAAATTTTACAAGACGCGTGAGGGATACAAAAGGACTATGGCAGGCGGCCGGCTAATGTAGACTAAAGCGGTGACATTTGTTAAAAATAAGCATAATCGAATAAGCGTATGACTCACCGTCAGATTTTCTCACTGTGATTAGCTTCTGCCATTATCCGAGACCTTGAGCACTACTACCCTAAAAGTCCTCAATAAACTTACAAGAGAAACGGGAGACCTTAGATCAAGCACTCAGCATGGCAAGCAAAGCAGTTACTTTGCCGAGATCTCCAGTCGACTCCGATCAATGGGATGAGCTCATTGAGAAATACAGAACCTTCAGACTTTCATCGCTACAACTATCTCCGAAATCTTTTAGTTCAACTTACGCCGACGAAGTTGAACTGCCAAAGACGAAATGGGAGGCACGTTTGAGTAACCCACTAGCGATAAACACTGTTATCGTTTCAAACTCAGATGCTGGTTCGGGGGATGATGATCTCTCACTCATCCTCAACTCATCATGGCTTGCTTCACTCGTCATGTGCGGCCCGTTCCACGCAGATACGGTGGCGAGAACATGGGAACAACAGCAGGGTTTTGATCCAGGATGCCTCGACTTTGGCCTACTGCAACCTGATACTGAATGGGCTTATGTCCTCAATGCAATCTACGTGCCACCCTCTCAGAGGCGTAAGGGTCTAGCGAACAGACTTATCGAAAATGCCAAACAACTTGTGTCTGAAATACATAGCGAGAACAAGGTTATGCTAGTTCTGGTTGTCAACTTTGAATCCGTCGCAGCGATAAAATGCTATGAGAAATCTGGTTTTGAACTGGTGCACGATTATTGGTATGATGATTACGACTCTACCAAAGGCCATGCGGCTGTGATGAGATTGGATGTGGATGTAGACAGTTCTAGCAACTAGGGACTCTGAATGAAACAGGCATCTCCTGATTATATAGGGAATATTTCATAACAATCCCGTCAACCTTCTCGTCGTTTCAGTGTTTATATCTGTAGGGTAGAACCAAATACCAGGATTGATAAGCGGATAGATGTAGCTTCTGACAGAAGATGGAGAGTTATCTTTCCCGATAAAGAAATCCAATGATCCGATGATACGTTACCCTCAACTTCGGATGACTTTGAATATCCTGAAACAGCGAAATCGAGCCTATCGAAGTCTTTGATATCCGCCAAGAAGCGCTACTCCGGATATTCGGCCATAGCGGATATGAGACGCTCCACCCTTCCACAAGAACACGCGGCGATTCATATCCACATTCTTCAACGCTACGGGGAAGTGGACACTCTTGACAGCTTACATTGAAATCCGTGCAGGATCCATAGTCTCAGGCCATGCCCTTTCATTTAACTCGATCCGTATCGATAATTCGGCGCTCTGTGTCATTGGAGGATAATCATGCTCCGTTACAGGTGCGATAGTGATGATGCTTCTCGAAGGAGAGAAGCCCGGATATAGCGGGATCGGACCCTGCGTTTTCTGGCTCGGCATTCTTGTAAGATGATTGTATATAAGGTTATTGCTAGAATCTAGAAGGAAGACCAGAAACAATACACATTATCACATTCCTTTTGCAGGTCAAAGGCTCACACTTCTTGACAATCACATTCGTTTAATATTCCAACGCTCATTCGCAATTTTCTAATCTTCAAAATGACTAAGCTCGGTTTTGTTCTCATGGCTGCCCTGGCTGGCAGCGCTGTCGCCGCTCCTTCAGCTCCGGCTATCACCCAAGCTCCTGATGTCCACGCCTACGGCAAGCGTGCAAGCAGCTGCACTTTTTCCGGCTCTGGCGGTGCCTCCAAGGCCAGCAAGTCCCAGGCTTCTTGCGCCACTATCGTCCTCGACAACGTCGCCGTCCCCAGTGGTGAGACTCTCGATCTTAGCAAGCTCAAGGACAACACCAAGGTCATCTTCAAGGGAACTACAACCTGGGGTTACAAGGAGTGGAAGGGTCCTCTGATGAAGATCTCTGGAAACAAGATCACTGTCGAAGGATCTGGTGCTATTCTCAACGCCGGTGGTGAGAAGTACTGGGATGGCAAGGGTGGAAACAGTGGCATTACAAAGCCCAAGTTCTTCTCTGCTCACAAGCTCACCGGCTCCAAGATCAATAACCTTTACGTCAAGAACACTCCTGTACAGGCTGTCAGCATCAATGGCGTGGACGGTCTCGAGATCAACAAGTTCACTCTCGACAACAAGGACGGCGACTCTCAAGGTGGTCACAACACTGATGCTTTTGACATTGGTTCCTCAACTGGCGTTACCATTGATGGCGCCAAGGTCTACAACCAGGATGATTGTGTTGCTGTTAACTCTGGAAAGGTAAGTTCGAAAAGCAATATTCCCGGATCAAGATGGCTAACAGTAATAGAACATTATTTTCAAGAACGGCTACTGCCACGGTGGCCACGGTCTCTCCATTGGCAGCGTCGGAGGTCGCGATGACAACGTCGTCGACAACGTCCAGTTCCTCACCTCGGAAGTTACCAACTCTGCCAATGGTATCCGCTTCAAGGCTTTCAAGAACCATTCCGGCAAGATCAACAAGGTCACCTACTCCGACATTACCCTTTCCAAGATCGAGAAGTACGGCATTCTCGTCGAGCAGAACTATGACGGTGGTGACCTTCACGGAGATCCTACCAGCGACCTTCCCATTACCAACCTGACCCTCAAGAACATCAAGGGCAAGAACGGCGTCGACTCCAAGGGCAAGAATGCTGCTATTGTGTGTGGCAAGGGCGCTTGCACCGGCTGGACCTGGTCTAATGTTCAGGTTTCCGGTGGTAAGAAGTACGACAGCTGCCAGAACGTTCCCAGCGTCGCCTCTTGCTAAGCAACATCCATTGGACACTTCTCGAACCTGGCCCGGAGGATTTTTGACCCTTATTGCTAGGGGTGGATAATCTTCATTACTGTATATAACCTGTAGACTGGGTCTGACAACTTTTTGCTATCACTCCTTGCATTTTAACACTTGGAACATGGAACTCAATACTTTCTTGTAAGATATTGTCGATTAAACTGTCGTTGCCGTATATATTTCTTCAAGGCCGTTCTTCTCTATCTAGAATACTGCTACCAATCTCCCTGAGCGCCTTAACATTGCCGGAAGTGTTTCAAAAATCCTTTTCTATCGTAAACGCGTTCGGGCTCTTTCCATTTCCTCAGGAAGAACGCACAGCTTGTCCCATACCCCAAACGATTGGTTTGGGTGTCTAGATGTGGTACCCATCAAGTCTCCATCCAGCAACGTTATACTATCCATGCTGAAGAGAAACCTGCCCCTATCCATGGGGTATCTTTGCATGAAGAAATCATGTCCACGACTAACAACATCGTAGGCACCTTTCATTTTGCTGGGGTCACTCAAATATTCTCGGGAACCAGAAAGACCCTTCGCCTGGACACAGGGGACGCAGATCATTTTCCAAGTCTGCAGGTTTATGTAATTGGCGAGATTACTGCATAAAACGCAATGCTTGTTGCATAGCTGATAGTGAAACTCAGATTGAGAGATATGCTCAGCAACCATATATGTGGACGTCGCGCCTAATAGGTCAAGTGCATACTTAACCTTCCTGAACTCGGACAAACTGTCGACCTTCTGTTTACTTTCGATGGTCGACTGTCGAAATCTGAACAATGACTTAATATCGAGAAGCAGGACGATTTGCTGAAGGCACTCCGTTGGCACAGATTGAGCAGGTAGCTGCTTTGTAACGCTGGTGGCCGCATGCATGTTGGCGCCAAATCTTGATCAGCGGGCAGAAGGTCTTCTGGTGGAAAGCTATCGTTCCAGTATAGGGAGATTCTTTTTTCCTTCTCGAGGATAAAAGCTTCTTCTTCGGTTATGGCCATAAGTTGGTTCTGAGGAAGGCATTTTTGCTGTCGTATTGACTATAACAAGAATTTGAAATTAAGGGGTAACAAACTTGCTAAATATACTCCGAATAAATGAGATTGTTAAGTATTGAATCCGAAATATTGTACGCTCACCCTCAGACCATGAAACCTATACATTAGGAGTCCTTCAGCATCCCCGTGGAGATGTGAGGAGCAAAATTGAAATGTAAACCTTGTCGAAAATGTCCTTCCAGAGATAGACCAAAGTCACAAGAAAATAACCCAAATTCTTGTTTATACTCTATATCAAACCATTAATACGCTTTTTTAAATTGTAATTATCATAATTCCGCCACTTACGCAGCAATCCAGGCAAACATTTCCCCCATCGCTGATGGCTTTTGCGAGCGGTCACCTGGTAGCAAAGTAAATGTTGACACAGTATCTCACATAGTGCGTGTCTACGAAGACATGTGGTTTCAGGCTCTTGTTCTATAGAGGCTTGCTTTTTGTCCTTCTCAGACTAGACGTGGAACTCTGCAGAGCTAACAGTAATCTCTGTCTTACGGATAATCCCTCTGCTACTTGAGTTGTCATCATCCGTCTCGTTATCACGAGCACGTGTGGTATCTTTTTGAGCCGAAGCATGAAACTTCCCTCTCTGACCTGAAATTGAGTCGAGTTTAATGCCAAGATTCGAGTTGCCTGGGCCACGATCGCTCTGGGGGAATCTCATTAGCGCGTGTTTTGTCAACGGAAATGGCTTCGCTTGGCCATGAAAGCAAATAAGGAGTCTTATGGGTTATGATTCTGTGAGACTTACTTCGCCTGTGATCTGGTAGTTGCCCTCGTGAGAAGAGCCGTAGTAGAACTTGAATAGTTTTCGCAGTGGTGGTAAGGAACATGCGATCATTCCCAGGCAGCATTCGACGTTCGAGGTGATACTTATGACAGCGAGATGGTCTAGAAAGAAATCAGTCAGCGCGTGGGCCATCAAAAAAGAAAACAAGATAATAACCACGTACATGCGGTCTCATTCGGATATTTCGCAACATCGTAGTACTTGAGGTATGGCATACGGACACAGGTAGCGACACTTGCGAAGACACCGAGGCCGAGAATGGCGATGGCAGATGCTTTCCTGCGCCTCGACATTTGTAGTTCTGCTACGATGAAGCAAGGGATAATAGCGCATGCCCAATCCGTCGCCATCTGTATGGCTGAGACGACATAGCTAACAGTCTGCAAACTGATCTTCTTTTGGCATGTTCCCCTACCAAAGCAAGTTAGTCGATGCAAATACTGAGGATCTGGTGGATTGTGGCGGATCAGAAGACATACAAAGCAGGGTTCCAAGTTGCGGCAAATGGCGTACAGTTGGCAAACACGTAAATCAATGCGAGGATGGTTATGGTGATCATAATTCCCATATTGATATAGATGGGAATGGTGATTCGTCTTCGGACGTCGATTCGGATACACGTAAGACCGATGGCGCATTTTATGATGGTCGACGAGATGAAGTATAATACCTCCCAATAGGTCTGGTATTCGGTGGCTTTGACTAGGTAGAGCGGTGTTGGGATGTTGACATCGTGGGATCCGACGCCGTATCGTGTCGTGAGAATGGAAAATACTATGGCTGGTATAAAAAGAAACTGTGGATCAATTTGCAGTCAGCGACATACTTCTTCTAATGAGGCCGCGACTCCAGGACAGGTACTTACAGTTGACAGAACGGCTAGATAATCCTCAAGACCTAAAAGTCGAGGGGAGACATCGGATAAACCAGCGCGCACGTAGATTCGAAGGCATAGAACAACGACACTGGTAATGCCGAAAGCCAAAGCGAACCCCTGAACTGCTGGTCCCAAGTCTTTTGCTTGTAAAGGAGGAAGAGCATCAACCAGAGCCTGGATTTGCTCTCCCGTCATGGATTCAGCCATGAGGGACGTTCGACTGCGACGGCAAAGCTAAATCTGCTGAAGGGCACGTGAACAGTTTCCGACGGAATACGAAAAAAACAGATATTGATCGGGTTGGAGGTTCAGTGTCTGCCTTATAGCTGAACGCCGGTATTTGAGATTTTCCAATCTCCACACATACCCTGGTACAAGGTTGCAGCTTTCAGGTACGTTTCTCTGTTGGTCCCGTATTTAAGCTCCCTGTCTCGTTCCGCTCAACTGACTCGCTGACAGGTTTCTGCCATGATCCTTCGCGTTTCTTATTCTTTTTCTTGGGCTTGGCGCTGTCATCAGTACCTGCAGGGAGTATGAGAAGAAATGAACAAAACGATGAAGATCGAATTAAGAACAGGCAATCCTGGTATTGTCATTGATCAGGCTTTTTCAGTTTCTGTGTGGGTAATCAGCACCTTTATTCACGTGTCTGTGCGTTGCATCACTCAATAGTTAGTGTGCTGCTAGATACGAGCCGGTCTCATCAGAATCCGCCTTAGTTCCCATCGTTGCTCAGAACCAAGGACCGAGTGGGATGAAGATGACTGTCGCCTACCTAGTGTCCCTAACTTTAGACGGAAGCTATATTAGCGGCCGTTATGTTTCCACCTCACTACCATCTTTAGTAACCTATCTAGCAGATGGGCCAAACGGCGATCGACATCATGATCTTTCTCTCATTACATTGCAAAAGAATGATCAATATCCGTACATCCTGGCTTCATCTCTTCCTTCAGAAGCTAGACTCGTCCAATAATGATGGTCATCATCAGTCATCCAGTTCCACTAATCTCCCTCCAATCGGGGAAGTCGGCATGATATGATATTTTGTGGTGGCCGCTCAATGTCGCTTTGTGGCTGGATCCTTCAGCCGTCGGTGGTTTTGGAATCCTTGACTGCGGGTCCTCTGCGAACTCTAGTGTGAACTTTATTGGGGAATCCCTGGCTTTTTCAATGGACAGGTTGACAGATTCGCTCATGGGTAGTTGTGGTGATTTGCAGAATCACCATGGTCCTGGAATACTCAAATAGTCAGAGCTCGTGCGTCACATGTTGATATGCATCGGAAAGCAGATAGCTAGTAACCAAGAGCTAGGGGAAGATTGTTGAGGCCCTGGCAGCAAATATTCACCAAATTAGCTAGCAGGTTTCATTTCCACAAACATGCCAAACCGTTGGCTCGGACTGACATGGGTACTCGAGGCGAGTGTCCAAGTTCCCGCGGGATGCATGTTGGACCTTGAAGTAGGCCGCACCAATCAGATCCACTACATATCCTTCACTGCAATCAGTTGTTTGTCCTCCAGGTACATTGTACCGCCCCTCTCATAAAACAACCCACCTCCCTTTACTGTCAAGTTGTCTCGTTCGCCTCGTCTACTTGCTTTTTCTATTCCCGTCGCCATGTTCAGCGCTCTGACTGCTGCGGCAGGGTTGCTCATCCTCTATATCATTTCCACAAGCATCTACTACATCACATTTCACCCGCTGGCTAGTCTCCCCGGTCCCAAAATCTGCGGTATCACCAGGATTCCCTATTGGTTGGTGTTGCTCAGAGGTGAGGATGTGAAGTGGATGAAAGCTTTGCATGACAAGTACGGACCTGTCGTTCGATTTGGCCCGACAGACATAAGCTATGTTGCTGCTCAGGCGTGGAATGATATCAATGGACCAAAAGACTCTGAGAAGGCACAGGAGTTCTCTGTTCAGCCGGTAAATGGTAAGCCAGTGCTACTCGCGTCCTATCGTCGATTCTTGGACATTAAAAGAATTCAACAGGAGTTCCCAGCATGCTCACAACCGACGTTGAGAACCATACACGTATGCGTAGGCTCTTCTCTCCTGCGTTTTCCGAGCGCGCATTGAAGCAACAAGAGCCTCTCTTTCAGAAGTACTCGGACCTCCTCATGTACAAAATCTCAGAAGTTGGTGAAAATGGAGCCAAACCAGTCGAGATGTGTCAGTTACTTAACTTCACAACGTTTGATGTTATGGCCGAGCTCTGCTTTGGAGACCATTTGAATCTTCTTGCCACGAACGAGTACAGCCCCTGGGTTAGGTCGATCTTCGACTCACTGAAAATGTTACCAATTGCATCCATGATCAACTACTATCCCATTCTCAACGCGCTATTTACCCGCTTTGAGCCCAAGTCTGTTACGCAGCAACGTATTACACACTGCAAGCATTCGGAGGAGCGTGTCAACCGCCGTTTAGAAAAAGGATCTGATCAGCCTGACGTTTGGAATCTGGTATTGGCAGCAAAGGAGGGCAAGGGAATTACTGTTAAGGAGATGCACTCAAATGCAGAGTTGTTTATGCTTGCTGGATCTGAGACTACAGGTAAGCACGAAATGCCGGAGGAGAAACATGATTGACGCTAATATGCCATAGCTACGCTTTTGAGTGGCTGCCTGTATTACCTGCTCAGCTACCCCGACAAGATGGACACCCTACTCAAGGAAATTCGGGGCAAGTTCACTAAAGCAGACGACATCACATTCGAGCGTCTCGCAGAGCTTAAATACATGAACGCTTGCATAAAAGAGGCCCTACGCGTCTACCCGCCGGTTCCCATTGGCAGCCCTCGTGTCGTTTCCCCAGGTGGCCAGCAAATCCTCGGCAGATATATCCCAGCTGAGACACGCGTGTCAGTTCACCACTGGTCGACATATCGCTCCGAGTCCAACTTCAAAGATGCTCATCGATTCGTTCCTGAAAGATGGCTCAAGACGGAAGCCAGATATGCTGGGGACACCCTTGAGGCGCACCAGCCGTTCGGGTTCGGGCCGCGGAATTGTCTTGGTCAGAACATGGCGATGCATGAAATCAGACTCATGCTGGCAACGCTTGTGTTCAACTTCGATTTCGAGTTATGTGAGGAGAGTAAGAACTGGGCAGATCAGAAGGCTTTTGCATTATGGATTAAGAACCCTCTAATGGTTCGCGCCACGCCGGTAACTACGCACGCCAGACTCAATATCTAGGTCTGGTAGCACAGTTATATATATGTTTCGACGCTGGACAGATAGAGATAGAACACTGATTCGAGCCATATAGCTACAGTATCACCCTCTAACCTGAGTTGACATATGTCAAAAAGAGACACATTTGAGAAGATGGACCACCTGCACAAGACGTGAAATGTTCACCCAATGGTGTCCTTCCATTCTGTTGAGAATTATTGATTAGATTTAATGGCGTCAACCCAGCCCCTCCGGAGTTGTCACAGCTTTCCGATCACGTGGTGGAAATGCCGGAGGCCAGAAGCCAGGTCTAGTCCGTGTGGTCACGCTAGCCCCGAGAGACGGAGGATGTCGATTATGGTGTCTGAATTTGTTCCGGATATTCATATAAGTTAAGTATTAAATCAAGCGTTTGATCTATAGCAGATCTCGGGATGAACACAGTCCGGAGCCAATTTCTGCTTTGGAGAGAAGCAAGATAGTAACATCAAGCACATACATAAGTATCTGTCAGGTTCCGATCCCGAGTGGAACCCGGGACTACTTCCGTGCTTCCAGCATCGGGGCACTTGCCGAACTATCTCCCATTGTAGCTCAACATATATAAAGCCTTGTCTGTTTATCTCTATATCTGCTCCTCATTCTTATCTCTTCATATCCTCCTGTTCATAAACAATTTTACAAAGTCAAAATGTCTGGAAACCTTGTACCTCTCACCGTCATCAAGGGCGCTGGCTTCGAGCACATCCCTCTGCCCAACGGCGTCAACGCCACCACAGCTGATTTCCACACCATCCGCACAAAGACCGACTCCCCAGCTCATATCACCTCTGGCTTCTACAAGATCGAGGCTGGCCCCGCCCGTCCTGCACAATACACCTTTGAGGAGTCAAAGTATGTCCTAAGCGGACAGGTCGATGTTCTCGTATGTTTGTTCTTCGGTCTAGATCAGTTTCGCCAAATGCTAACAAAAATTAGGACGAGGCTACTGGCATCACTCATCATCTCACTGCTGGTGACTTTGCCTTCTTTCACGTCGGTTCCAAGGTCCAGTTCTCTACCAAGTCGCAGGGTTTCGCTTTCTACGTCGTGACTCGACCTGTTCGCGACGCTCACCCTAACCTGAAGGGTCGTGAGGAAGAGACCAAGTCGCGCTTGTAAGAGTTTTGTCGCAAAAGTCTTAATGGGAAAATGGTTTTATGATATCCGTCTGCTATGATCAATAGACGGTAGTAGACAAGAACAATTCATTCGTCAATTAATTTTACACACGCTTCAACATCGGCTGAATGGCTCACTCTGAGATGACAGCTGCTTTGTTCCATGTATCATTCTGACTGACAGTTGACCCACGGTCAAAGCCTATGGGACTTACTCACGATGGAACTCGTTACTTACACATTAGAAAGAAGTGAGCAGCGAAACAGACGAAGCAATTGCAGTGATTGGTGTGTACTGATGGGATGCCACGCAGCATATCCCCACACATCATCTGTTAAGAGGCCTTTTCATGGACTATGTATATTCCCTTACCATCGCGCCCTTGCTTCCAATTCTGTACTCAGACTTCATAGCAGATCAACAAACAAAGTATCACCACAGCACCCCCGACTTTTCCTCGTATTCTACACCTCAAGATGTCTTACTGTATCGGTTACTATTATTTCCTCGATAAGAACGAGATTTCGTACTACGAGAAGCTTACTCCAGCACTTAGTACGATCTATGGTGAAGGAAAGTCAGAATGGGAGATCATTTGTCCCCTCCTCAAGATTGAGAGCAAGACTGAAGATTTGGACAAGTTAAGGGAAAAGCTTGGCGAGCTTGGAGTTACTCCTACATGGGAGGAATTCTGTCGTCGAGAGTTAGACTAGTATACAGGTGCAAATAGATCTAGGATTGCAAAATAGAATTTCAACATGTTTTCGACATCTTCCAAAACACCGAAGTCCGTGTTGGTCGTTGTGCTTTTAACTATCCGTTTGTAACCTTTGAGCGTCTCCTGGAGTTTCTTGTAGGGGAATTGAAGTCGGGAAGGTATAGCCTGAAATAGGATAGTAGGCCGACGCATTGTACAATCAAGTGTTGAATTTTCAATCGTGTAAGGATGGATGGCAGGTCAGCCTATGTCAACTTCGTACCGCTACTACCTTCATTTGGAAACTATCGGTCTTATAAATCATTTGCTCATCTACTTATCAGAGCAATTCGTTTATTACTGGCATCTTGATGAAGAATAACAGACTACTACTCGTGGGTGTGACAAGTGAGCAAGACACATAATACCCTTTGCAAAAGTGTAGCAAGACGTGTTCGAGTAAATGAGGTTAGTATTAATTACCCTCAGGGTGTTCAATCTGGTCTCATCATGACTTTGACCTATTTAAGTATGCTTGTCGTCGTTCTCTAAGTATATCGTTTACCCAACTTGATTTGCGAAAGATTACTATCGAGCCTCAAGCTGTTGCCAGCATCATGAAAGCTTCAGCATATATTATGAACACGCGTGTAACTCATGCTCAAACGACTCTACACTTTCTCTCGCTTCAAAGTTGGCTTTTTAATTGACATTCAGGTCTTTGGGGACGGCTCAGAGGCGGTATTTGGGATCACGAGTGTGCTGGGTCCATTGTCCGGTGGAGCGTCGATAGACAGCTCCGCGACTTGAGGGTGGTGTTGTCAGTGCCAACAGTCTTTGGGTCTCTCTGAGACTCGGCCTGACAATGACGCTAGAGCTTCTTGGTCTTGATAAAAATGGCCCGACAGTATGTGAATGTGGTGTAGTAATTGTTAGCACACGCCAAGGAACCTATTTCCAATTAAAACGTGCACTAAATGTGCAATGCTGGGATACACAACAATGCACACGAATATGCCAAGTAGTTAATATGCAGTTGGTTAAATACCATCACATTGCAAGGGTCATGAATTTTCACAGTAGGTATCTGTTGGCTCGGACCAACATGTAATAATGATAATCTTCAACAACAAGGATGCTCGCTCATTAATGTGTCAAAAAGCTTGTCCATCCATGCTGGTGCACCTCGGCATCTTTTTGACAGTCGAACCATTCGCATTCTGACATGAGCTATAACTAATTTGCCGACACAAATAGGCTCAACCCGTCGCACAAAGCCGCTCTGCCGTGTAGATCCTTGACTATAGCAGTGGGGTTCCGTGTTTCGTGGCATCTTTTGACAAGCTAGCCCCCGTTTAATCCCACTCCGAATGGACTGGTCTTGTCGCTTAACCACCTCTTCCGAGTGGTTCGCCGACGTTTTCCCTTGTCTTGTGTCGCGTTGACACTTGAGTATTGTGCAGTGTGACGCTACTGTGCTATGACCGAGTCAGATCATCATAGCATGTGCGGGTTTAATGTCAGGGATGGTTTTTACGACGCACAATAAAGAGGCTTTCGGGCCCTGGCCAATCACTCCCTGCTTTCTTTTCTTTTTTTCGCATCCTTCTTCGGTTAGTTAGCGCTTTATCAATATGCCCTCAAGCAGCCCCAAAAGCCAGAGGTCGGCCCCTCGATCGCCGACTAGCCAAAGGAGTGTTCCCCACGCTGCGCAAACAATCGAGGTCGACACTGTTGTTGAAGAGGAGGAGGAGGAGGATGATCCAGGTCTTGGGGCCGATGCCGAAAGCTCCACTGCTTCTATCACTTCGAGTATTCTCCACTATCGCACCATCAACGGCAGAACCTACCACAGCGAAAGAGGAAATGCGGCTTACTGGTACATCTTTTGTTGCCGGTAGCAATCCCTGGGCTAACAGTATTCGTAGGGGTTCAAACGATGAACGCCAGAGCGAGGCCATGGACATTGCGTAGGCCACCTCTTTGTACATTCGCCATACTTACTATGGATCTGACAACTGCACTAGGCATCACATGTTCACCCTGGCCCAAGATGGTGAATTGCATTTAGCTCCGTTGGAGAAGGACATTCAGAAAGCTCTCGACATTGGCTGCGGAACAGGAATTTGGGCCATGTGAGCAATACTGGGAATTCTCAACGTCCACATCTAACTAAATAGTGACTTTGCCGATAAGTTCCCCGGTTGCGAGGTCATCGGAACGGATATCTCGCCTATCCAACCGTCTTGGGTACCACCGAACTTGAAGTTCGAGATCGAAGACTGCAACCAAGACTGGACTTTTGCTCCCGAGAGCTTCGACTACGTTCACCTGCGATATTTAGTTGGCTGTATCCCGGACTGGAACCAAGTAAGTGTTGCTACCCCTTCTTCGCGTGACTTCCTATCAAGATGTTGACTTGAATAAGTTGCTCGAACAGGCCTACAAGGTCCTCAAGCCTGGTGGCTGGGTCGAGACTTACGAAGCCTCGCCTACTATTGAAAGCGACGACGACACTGTAAAATTGGATTCTGCTATGGGCCAGTGGGGACCTACTTTCATCAAGGCCTCCAAAGTAATTGGTAACACGTTTACTGTTATTGCCGACGACCTCCAAAGAAAGGGTATTGAGAATGCTGGTTTTGTTGACATCCACGAATGGAATTCCAAGGTAAGCCACGTCCATTTGCATGACCTACAAGGTTACTTCTTCAAGCTAATATCATGTTTCTCTCAGCTTCCCCTCAATCCTTTCCCCAAGGACCCTCATCTGAAGGAGATTGGCCAATTTGGAGAGCTCTTCAGCACACAGGACACCGAGGGACTTGTGCTTTTCGTGGCCAATACATTGGGTTGGAGTCATGAACAAGTTCACGTCTACATCGCTCAATTTCGAAAGGAGATCCGGGATAGAAAGAACCATCACCCCTGGATCAAGATAAAGACTCTCTGGGCCAGGAAGCCAATGTCGAATTGATAGATTGTTGAACACTAGCAAAGGTTTCTAGATAGTAAGCGCGTTGCGGAGTTCAGGGGGGGAGAATATATACCAGCGTGGTTTAGATCTCTTTATTTGCAAAGTGAGCTCTCGTCGACCTCCAGTTCGTGGATCGCTGTTAAACAGTAAGTTTCTTACGAACATGGTCACAGACTCACCAGTATTTGCAACAGCTAATCATGGCGGTTCTTATGAGCTACTTCTTCCAGGAGTTACTAGTCTTATGGAAGCCACTCTACTGTAACCCTTCCTAAAATATAAAGGGATGCAGCTGTTGTATCATCAGCGCCAATCGAGTCTCCAACCCTCACTCTTCTAGCTCTGATGTCCACGGAACCGTTACTAAACATGTTTCGAATTGGTGGTTCTGGAGTCTTGCGTATTATCGACGATGCCGAAATTTTCAACCTTGAAACACTTGTCTCTGATCTCGAAAAGATTCATGGTCAAGGGGAAGTCTCATTTATCCAAAAAGGTCCAGCTATCATTGTAAGTATAGAGACAGATGATCTTGCTGGGTTCGCGATGGCGTATATAGAGATGGGATTCATGGTGTCTACGAAGAAGAGGGATTGAGCTACTTCGATTCGATAGGGGTAGTATTTGTTGTTTTGTCTCAGGGGACCCTAACAGGGCAATAGCTACAGGACCACGACGGGTTACAGGTATCCCTCCCGCTATAACCGCTCTATAATTTCCGTACATTTCTCATAGCTACTCAGATAGGGGAAACTTCAGGCTCTTAGGTAGGAAATTGAGCTACTTCACCTAACGCAATACTCCAAAACTTCCAGCCAATACTGATTTCTCCTTGTTAAAGTCATGGTTGGACTTCTACACCGCGCACACACATCGCCAGAAGTACCATGTCAATAGCTCATATGTTTGATTGAGGATCATTAAAAGTGTAAACTAAATACAATGAAGTTTAAGAATGCCTAATAGTAATTCATTTCGTCACCTGAGATATTTTATTTACTCGTCGCAGCGGACCAGGTAGATGTCATCCATCATGAGGTTGAAGGCGTCAGGGTTGTTGTTGCAGATGAGCTCAAACGAGAGCTCGCTCTCTGCGGTACTGGGAGAAACCTGGTAGATGCGGTTACTGTATTGGTCCCAGGCTTCGGAGGTCTGGAAAGGATCAAAGGTCTCAACCTCGTCAGCGCCGAGGGTGACTTTGATTGTGCACTGGTTGTCAGAGAGACCTTCACCTGTGGCGATGTAGAAGGCGTAGCTGAGGTAGTATCTCTCGCCAACTTCGAGGTCGCTAATGGTCTGGCTGAAGGAGCCACTGGCAGGGCCGACGAACCCGACACCGTAGGCCCCGATAGTATGGGCCATGGGACCAAGTCCCTCATCGATGACAGCAGCAGCACTTCCAGTGAAGGTCCATCCTGCGGCGGCGTTTTCGAAGTCACCGTTCTCAACGGCGTTGCCAGCATCGAGACACTTGGTGCGAGCAGGCTCAGCACGGGCAACGAAGGCTTGGGTTGGCTCAGAGGAAGAGGTGGAGGCGGTCTCATCAGGAGTGCTGGAGCTAGTAGCTGAGGACTCGCTGACTGTAGCGGCGGAGGTGGACTCGGTGCCAGCAGATGTGGTGGTGGTGATGAGGGACTCGCTTACAACAGAAGCATCGGTGGTGGTGGCAGACTCAGTCTCGGCAGGGGCAGTAGTAGTGGTAACGGCGGACTCGCTAATGGTAGCGGAAGTAGCGTCATTACCAGCAGGGGCAGTAGTAGTTGTGGCAGACTCATCAACAACAATGGAGGTAGACTCGGTATCAACGGGAGCAGTAGTGGTAGTAACGGCTTCATCAATAGAGGCAGTAGTGGAGTCAGAACCAGCAGGGGCAGTGGCAGTAGTAGCCTCATCGACAGCGACGGAAGTAGACTCAGTTCCAACGGTGACAGAGGTTGACTGAGTGTCAATGGGGGCAGTGGTTGTAGCGACGGAACCATCAACAGCAACGGAGGTAGACTCAGTATCAACAGTGACAGAGGTAGACATAGAATCACCGGGGGCAGTGGTGGTAGTAGCAGACCCATCGATAGCGACAGAAGTAGACTCTGAGCCAGCAGGGGCAGTAGTGGTGGTGACAACCTCGTCAACAACAGCAACGGAGGTGGACTCAGCACCAACAGGGGCAGAGGTAGACTGAGTGTTAGCAGGGGCAGTAGTGGAGTTGGCGTCAGCAAGAGCTGTGGTGGTAGTAGCAGGCTGGCCAACAGCAACAGAGGTGGACTCGGAACCAGCAGGGGCGGAGGTAGACTCAGCACTAACAGGGGCGGCGGTGGTAGGAGCAGAAGTGGCTTCAGTCTGCTCAGATAACGGTACACTAGACTGAGTAACCTGGGAAGAAGCAGTCTGGATTTGAGTCTGGTCAGAGCCGTCGGTGTTGGTGCGAGTCTCAGCATTGGAGCTCTGAGTCTGCTCGGAAGCAGCATTGCTAGTTCTTGTCTCGGCACCATCGGTCTTGGTCTCAGTGGAGACATCACTGGCAGTGGTAGGCTGAGATCCAGATCCTTGTGTCTGAGTAGTAGCGTCAGAGTCAGAGCCTTGAGTGGCACTGGTAGGTTGAGATCCAGAACCCTGGGTCTCGGTGGTGGCGTCAGAACCAGAGCCCTGAGTGGCAGTAGTAGGCTGAGAGCCGGATCCTTGGGTCTGAGTAGTGGCATCACCATCGTTTCCGGCTACGCTAGTGGTAGCGGAAGAAGCTCCGCCGGCAACAGAAGTGGACTGAGAGTCGGAACCGCTTCCCTGGGTTGTCTGAGAACCACTGCCCTGAGTAGGTTGAGAGGTCTCCTCGCCATCTTGGGAAGCAGTGGTGGGTTCGCTGGCGCCAGTTTCGGTAGATTCCGAGTTGCCCTGGGTAGGCTTGGAAGTAGCGTCACCCTGGACAGCAGAGGTAGGCTGAACAGAGCTGTTGCCATTGCCATTACCGTTTCCGTTGGCAGAAGTGGTGTTAACCTCAGCAGCTTCAGTGCTAGTAGCAGCACCGTCCTGGGTATTAGGGGGAAGCTGGGTACCGACAGTGGTAGCAGGCTGGTTGGTAGGCTCACGGATCTGGCCGTCACCAAAGTCAAGTCGGTAGTTGTCAATGTTCTCAGGAGTGACCTGGTTGGACACGAAGATAGAGTCAATGAGAACAGAAGCAGAGCCTCCATTGGCGCAAGTGGTCTTGATGTTCAGCTCTCCCTGGGCTGCAGGGACACTGGTGGAGACGAGAACTTGGTTGTAGCTGTCAGCGTTGTCGACAAAGATGCCAGTGCTAAAAAATCGAAGATCACCGATGTAGGCCTCGATGGTACAGTCAGAGTTACTGGAGGGGGAAGCAGCAACACGGTAGTAAAATTGGACAGTGTACTTGGTGCGAGTGTTCAGGCCGGAGAGGTTTTGCCCAAGAGCGGCGACCTCGCCAGCATTCGCACGCTTGCGAGTGGGGCCAGTAGACTGAGCCGAGAGTTGAGCACAAGAAGTATCAGGGCTTCCATCGCCAGTGAAACCGTCCTGTCCGTTGGGCGTTACGTCTCCCTCAGTGGTGAAGAGGGTGAGATCAGTCATACCGCCACCCTCGCAGGAGTTCACGATGGGCTCGTTGAGGGGAGGCTCAGGCAGAGTGGTAGCATCAGCACCAGCGGAAGTCTCAGTTGCAGCGGTGGTAGCTGTGGTAGCCAAGGTCTCCGTGGCATCTGTAGTAGCTGTGGTAGCCAAGGTCGCCGTGACATCTGTGGTAGCTGTGCTACCTAAGGTAGTTGTAGCACCCAAAGTAGCAGCGGCATCTGTGGTGGTGGGACGAGGCTTGCAGGGACCGGCAGAAGCCAGGTCAGCGGCTGAAAGGGCCAAAGCCGCAAATGCAACGAAAGAGCGCATAGTGAGCGGAATGTTGGATAAAACCAAACGAAGAGAGAGAGAAACGAACGAGTGTCGGACCGAGTTGGGCGGTTGAAGGTGAGGGAAAGTCCTTGAGAAGGGCAGCTCAATCCATTCCTTTTGTACTTGGGTACAGTATCCATCACGACTTGTTTTTCCTCTCTTACCCCTATCGTTGCTTTGTTTTCTTGGTGTTGTGGAAACCAAGAGGCGTTCGATAGTACAGTCTGGCGTGGCGCAGTACCAGCTACTTTAAGGTTGTTCAGCCAGCGCCTCTTTGGCCGGTCTATAGGGCTATTGGTAGTCCTAGTGTTTCGGTACCTGACTTATTGATGAGTAATATGGACCTTTAATTTGACATCAGCATGTCACCAACAAGATCGTATGATGAGAAGTATGCAGGAGGTAAGACAAGCATAGTCAGGATGTCTGAGAGTATCTGCAGCATAGGGGTTACCAAGGACAGAGTATCAGAAGATAGTATTGTTATATCTGGAAACCGTAGAGTGCCCTGTCGCAGGGATTTTCAGCAGTCAGAGATCTGCGATAATATCTTTCCCCCCGTCCTCCCCAGTGAACAATCCTTCGATAAATTCACGTGGCATAAGAAGACTCGTGTATATCCCTGTCACGACTCAAGGCTGAGTTAATATGACCGATTTGCTTGCTTATTCGCCGTCTCTCTTTGACTTTTAATCTCAGCCTGCATGGTTAGCGAAACAGTGACATCTTGATGGGCGGTCTCGAACTGAATCACCCACCCACCCTATTCGATAGCGTCAACGGTAGTGTGTGTTGTTTTGTTCAGCTACCGAGTTCCTGTTCCAAGCTAACTAAATCGGTATAGGCGGAGACATGGAGAAAAATAGCACACAACTAGCTAGCTGTAGCTATTGGACCCTGGATTGTGCATAAGGCCTAAAATAATACATAGCACATACTTGTATACGTAAAGATCATGGATAGCACTATTTTCTGACTGGCCTTGTGCAAAAGCAGGGGGCTAGCCAATCAATATTCAGTCTTATTTAATAAAAAGCAAAAACTCGATGGGAAGGGCAAAACTTAATACCAGCTAATTTTCGACCACGCCAGGATTCGAACCTGGAATCTCTAGAGAGTTTAGTTGCTGGAAACCGAAATCTAGCGCCTTAGCCATTAGGCCACGCGGCCGGAATTATTGATGATTGGCTCGCTTCCTTAAGATCTCTTGTTGCTGGCTCCTGGTTTACCTGAATCTCTTTGGTCCAGGGTAGCAATTGATAAAAACATGTATGGCATACTATGTTTGTTCGTTTTGTTGTCATACGGCGTGTTTTCATGACCTTATTGTGCAGATTGATTCTATAATTCGTATTGCTTGGGTCTGTCTCCCTTCGGTATCGTTTTTGCTGAATGTCTTGATTATCGTCTGTTTGCATGTTCGTACCACTACCCATCTCTCATCAATCTTGTTTTTTGATAATGTCTAGTAGCCGGTCAAAACCCAGCAATTCGTTCCATATCAAAGCCGGAAAAACTTTGACCAACAATGGTTACCTAGCCAAAGACTGCTGTCACCGGCAATCATCATGAAACTGATCTTGTCGCCGTGCCGTTTGCCGATTGCACCGCCGAAAAACCGACACTCAGCCGAATCGGTCCCGCTCACTCGGACGAGACCTTCGGACTCCGACTCGGCCAGATCCGTCACCTGCTTAGCAAGTCAGCATCATCTTGCCGAATAGCCTCCCTTGCTATGGTCATATTAGCCATGAAAATACTGGTTGACTACTATAAATACCAAAGTTCCTGCCACTATACAGACTTCTATGTTACAGACTACTCTGTTATCACAGACTTATTCAAATAAACAGCAAGAATGTCTCGTGTCGCTTCACTATCACGACGTCATCTCTTCCATTCCCTCACGCGACACCAACCAATATCAAAGAGACACTTCTCCGCCACAATGGCACAAGCCAACAAGGATACATGGTCCGCAGACCAATACTCCAAGTTTCTCAAGGATCGCACAAGACCTTCCATAGATCTCTTGGCGCACGTGCCCAACCTGTCACCCAAACGCGTCGTGGACATTGGTTGTGGACCCGGTAATTCAACCGCCGTGTTAGCGGAGCAATATCCCAATGCAAAGATCTCGGGCTTTGATACATCCCCGGACATGATCAGGAAGGCAAAGGAAACCTTGCCCCACGTTGATTTTGAGGTTGCCGATCTGCAATCGTTCAAGCCTGACGTTCCTGTCGATGTGCTGTTTTCCAACGCTGTGTTTCAGTGGCTGCCTAATGGAAAACGCATTGAGATCGTTACACGACTTCTGGATCATCTCGCGCCAGGCGGAAGCCTCGCATTCCAAATCCCCTACAATCTTGAGGAGCCCAGCCACGCTTCGATGCGTGAAGTGGCTGACATGCCCAATAAACCCTGGTCTGAGACACTCAAGCGCGCCAATATTTCCCGTGACCAATTCCCTTCACCAACCGAGATCTGGGATGGTCTCAAGCCCCTCTGTGCAGAGCTTGACATCTGGCAGACGACATACATGCACGTGATGGAGAACCATGAGGGTATCGTCGAATGGGTTAAGGGCACGGGTCTTCGTCCTTATGTTGACCCACTCGACGAGAACGCGAAGAAAGAGTTCATCGAGACTTATTTGGGAAAACTGAAGAAGGCTTACAGGACGCAGAATGATGGAAAGGTTCTTTTGCCGTTTCCTAGATTGTTTGTTGTTGCGACAAAGGCGTAGGTGCAAACGTGTTGGACGGATTATCAGATGAAAAATAAAAAACCAAGAATAATTCCGTACTTTATCGCATGACCAAGAATATTTGTACACTCGCTTGTCTAGATATCGAAAAGTTTAATAGTCTCTTGTACCGTTGTTAGACGTCGCATAGTTGCCGGTGAGGAATGGTACATTCTTTTAAGCATCATATACATCTACCGAAGCGTCATGAAATTCCTGCACGTGGAATATCCGGAGTTTGTCATCCTTCCCCGGCCACCTTAACATCTCCAAGGACTATAACAATAACAGGAAATCGATATTGTATGGCAGAACGAGAAGAGAGTAGTCCTGCTCTTGAGGCACACGCCTCTGATGAGGGACCTCCCTCCAAGAGGCAGCGCGGCTTCATCGCGAGACAGGTAACATCTCAGTGAGAATCGTCTGACACAATCTGACAATATCCTGTAGGCATGCGAATACTGTCGTCAAAAGAAAACACGATGCGATGAAGATTTTCCGTGTGGACTCTGCAAATCTCTTGGTATTCAATGCAAATTTACTCAGCGAAAAGCGACGCGGTAAGCTTGCTCGTTCACTCAGAATGGAGTCACAGCATACTAACATCACTAGAAACGAAGCTTCACTCGGAATGATCGTCAACATTCTCCGACGCATTGAGGGCAAAATCGACGATGGGAAGAAGTCAGACTCTTCCAACCCTCCAGAAGCAGCTCGTATCCTATCTACAGCTCTCCGTCCCTTCAATCCCAAATCCCCAGCCAACTCAAGTGAAGTCCTCGGCGTACCTTCGTTTCTGCTCCAACGTCGAGACACAGTCGTTGAATCGCCCTCTGCAACGACAAGTGATCCTAATCCAGCGATATCCTTTAGCGCGCACCAAGTTCTATTCTGGCCTTCTATACAAGCTGCGCTTCCTGAACCCGTGAAGCTGATGTGTCAGATGAACGGCGCAGTGTATTCGACCCGTCTGGAAGCAGCGAGACCGAAACTACCGTATGCGACATCCGTGGATATGTCTTCTGACTGGCTTTCGAAACTGAGTATCGCGACGTTGAAGGAGCTGTCTGACGTTTATTTCACAACTTTCAATCTTGCGACGCCCATCTTGGACCAAAAGACGTATTTCCAGCGCACACTGGGTGTAGCAATTGATGGGAACTTTGGCATCTGCATAGAAAGCTGCATTGTCCTTGTAGTTATGGCACTGGGACTGATGGGGCAAAGGGCTATGCGAGAAGCGGGTTTTATGCCGACACCTGCGTCTAGTCCTTATCCCAATTTTGGTAGTGGTCAGGATGAAGAAATGCCTGGACTCGACTTTTTCAATGAAGCGAGGAAGAGATTTGGCTATTTGATGTGCGAGCAGGATCTCCAGGCGTGCCAATTCTACCTTTTGTCAGGGTATGTTGATTCGAGCTGCCTGAAACCACTGTACTAATGAATGATAGGTTGTTTTATGCAGAGGCTCTTCGGCCAGTTGACTGGTGGGCAATGCTGACCAAGGCGAGTGCATGCAGTGCGTACTTCTGGAACAAGTAGAAAGACCATCTGTATCGGCAACAGAAACACAGCTGACCTTGATAGTGTGTCGAGAGACCGAGACGAGTGGCTGCTCGACATGCAGTCCCGCCTCTTTTGGATAACAAGCATGTTCGAAGCTGTCCTCTCTCAAGAACTGAATCTCCCACCCAGCAACTGTCTCCAGCTGGAGGAACATATCGCTCTACCGAAATTTATTTCCGCGCAGGACATTGCTTCCTTTGGCTCGTTTCGCTACCCTGGCGACGATCCGTTTTTCCACTATCACTTTCTATCCCAACTTGCGCATCGTCTTATTTTGACAAGAGCACGCAACAGCCTGTTCCACTTTAGTGAGTCCTTGACAAGGAATGTAGAAGTTATGTACTGACGGCTATAGATCCAACTGCTGATTATCCACCTGAGCCTGTCGAAGATGAACTTATTCGTCAATTGGAACAGTGGCGAGAAAGGTTGCCACCTATGCTGCAGTTCGACCCAAAGTCACCTTTGACCCATGCTGAATCTCCTTCTGATGCGCTCGTAACGGCTTGGTTGCATGCTCGATATTTTGTTGCACGATATCATATAGGCCGGCCTCTACTGTGAGTATGCGTCCGTGAGAATATATACATATGCTGACTTGACTAGACACCGCGCTTTGGAAAGACCATCCTCTCTCACCGAAGGCCATCTTCGGAAATGTCGCGATGCCATAAGTGCTGTGTTAGCATGGTCTTCCGTTATCCAAGTCACCGACTCCATGAGGAGTTGCAATCCCCTCAAGTTCTTCGTGTGCAGCCAGTAAGAATCTCGCACAAGTACCGCTCTGTGGTAAATTTACTGATCATGTTTAGAATTTTCGGCCAAATCTGCGTCGTGTTCGCGCTCAGCGTGTCACCATACCCTTACATTCGTGACATCGTCTCTGACGTGGATAAGAGGTGGACCACGTTTGCTTTGGGGTATCTCGAAGCATCTTCACTCTATAGTCCGGCCATAGAGCAGGACTTCAAAATTGCCAAAATTCTCTGTGAAGATATAGGGAAAAGCTAAAAAGATCACAAGCTCGTTACGGAGTTGTGGGGGAGTTTAGGTGCTGACATGCATGCTACGCTACGCCACTGAATGCGTCTTACATGGAAAAGATACCGCGGAGAAACCACGTTTTCATGCTGCTATATGGATATTGGATTTACGTCATTATAATTGTAGTTGTGATTTCATCCGGATTTAATCGGCCCTCTGACATTGTGTCCGAAGATCTGCGGGTTTTGTTTGATACGTAGCGCCTCTAATGACGCCATGACTTCCACAGCACGAGTGCCGAAGCCCCATGTTTCCACTATATATACGGATCGATAGTAACTCAGTAATTCCTCAGCAACTCGAACAGATACAACCTTGCTATTCCATTCGAATCATTACATCCTGCAAAATGTCTCAAGACGCCCTCGCTTTCCAATGTGCTGTTGTCACTGGCGGAGGTGGTGGCATTGGACGTGCATTGGCCGAGTATCTTGTCTCAAAGGGCAAAAAAGTTCTCATTGCTGGCCGAACAGAGTCGAACCTCCAATCAACAGCCAAGGAGATCGGTGCTGCAGGATACTACGTGCTCGACACGGGCAAAACATCCGACATTCCCGCCTTTGTCAAGAAAATCACCAGCGAATACCCAGAACTCGACTGCCTGATCAACAACGCTGGTGTACAGCGCCCCATTGAAGTCCTCAAGAATGACGATTTCCTGGAAAAGGCTGATCAAGAAATCGACATCAACATCCGTGGACCAATGCATCTCGCTGTTAACCTCATTCCACACTTCAAAGAGAAGCCAAACGCTCTGATAATGAACGTCTCAAGTGTGCTGGGCTTTATTCCTTTCTCTATCATCAACCCTGTTTATAACAGCACCAAGGCATGGCTGCACTTCTGGTCTATGAACCTGCGCACGCAGCTTAAGGATACCAATATTCGGGTCGTTGAGCTTGCGCCGCCCATGGTAGCTACCGATTTGCACCGGGAGCGCGAGAACCCCGACGATAACAAAAAGGAGTACTCGCCTCAAACATTGACGGTGGAGGAGTTTATGGATGAGATAGGACCCAAGTTTGAGAGAGGTGACGAGACGATCAGTGCTGGTATGGGAGCAGATGCAATTGCTAAGTGGTTTGAGACGTTTGGAGAGAAATACGAAGGGGCTGCAAAGGGATATAAGAAATAGATAATGTATCGGGATGAATAGTGGTACTATAAAGTTGACAGAGTATGAATAATGGGACGAATATCACAGATATGCTGCTACAGGGACAGGTATAATAAAGAAATAATTGATCTACAATGCTTTATAAACATATTTCATACATCATTCGCCAACTTATTGGCATTCGAAAAGGTGTTTAAATGAGATAACTTTGGTATGAACCTATAGCATATGCTAAATTTACAACAGCTTCATTTCTTGTGGGTATCGTCATACAATGTGGCTAAACGGGACGTTGAACTGAAGAAGGATGTCAGTAAATAATGACGAAAAGGCATAAATTGAGAGATAATCACCTTGATCGCTTCCTCTACCTTACGCAAGCCTCTGTTCACCAGGCACATGCGCACCGGCTTCCCTTACTGCATCTTCTTCAGTCCTTCCATTCCCGTACGTAGTCGTTTCACCGGGTAAAATCGTACCAGGTTCTCTGTTGAGAGTCTCATTTGGTCTCTCATGTTCTCTGTGTCCAACATGAGAAGGGGGCTCGACGCCCTTGTGCTCCCACTCGCGGCGCGCAATCATGTTGTCAGCGCCTCTCATATCCTGTTTTCCCTTCTCGGCGATGGCCTTGTTATCGACCTCCTTGTTGAGTGTCTTGGGGTGGTTGGGATCCGTGTCGAAAGCTTGGTCAGTGGCGTTGAGGACTTCGCCTCGGAGGGCGTCGCCAGCTCCACGAATGCCCTTGAGGCCAGACTTGACGTCGTCGATGACTTTAGACATGATGAATTGGATTGGTTTTTGAGATTGTGACTTGTGTGTATATGTAAGTATAATGTAGATGTGGGCTTGGCTGCGGTTGACTTTATATCTTGTCGGCTTGGTCGGCATATGACGTAGCTGGGATGGTGACGTAGGATTAACGTGGGACTCTAGACTAACATGAAAGCAAACCTGATGTCACAATCATAGAGCAGCTCCAGCATTCCACAAACAACAAATATTGTATGCAAGCCTTTCTTCCTTTTTTTTTGTTTTTTGGTAACCGAATTGGAATATTTGCTGGCCAAGCATTGGGGCCCATGCAGGTGTGTGTTTGTAACCATCGGAAGTAGCCGAACAGAGACCGTCTCCATTGACACCACAGTTCGGATGTTTCAAGACAATTAATAATCCGAGAAGGTGCGATATCGAGTTAGGCGAATATATTAAACTGTTTGTTGGAGTAATAAAGTCTAATATTGTGCTATTTATGGTAGTGATACAGCGTCATCATGCTATCCAAGTAAGAACACCAGAAAGCCTGAATCAGGTATAAGCATAATTATTTACCATCCACTTTGTGCTTAACAACTTCCGATCCCGTGCGTGGTCAATCATTATAAGAGTGGCTGGCTTCAGTCCCTTGCTTGAAGAATGTCACAAAAACCCGAAACCGAAAGGATGTCTGATGGTGTTTTAAAACACTACTCCAGTTTCAATATCACCAACCACTAATATGGCATCTCCTGTACTTGAACATTTAGACTCGCTTAAAACCATGGATTGCAGCATCTGTGTTCGGGAACACATTGTAAGTCGTTTTCATGATATGCGTGTGCTTCCGCGTGCTGATTAGGATGCATAGCTTCGAAGACGATCCTTTCTCATCGCGATGAAAAGTCAGATATATCGAGCAAAATACAAATAATTCAGATTCTTAGTAATTTGCAAGAGTAAATACATAAAAACATCTAATGATACCTTCAAATACAACAACTGTATAAATCTATTGCCGGCAAATCCTGAGATAAACTATAGCTTCGCTTCTGACTCGATGTTCAACACTTTCCCCAAATCCTTGATCTCCGTATCAGGCCGGTGGGAAGCAGCCTTCGCAACCCTCCCACCATAAGCCCACTCTTTCCTCAAGCCTGAAGGAAGACCCTCCAAGGCGTCGGCAATATACTTTCCGATGATGGGAAACATTTTGAACGCGTGGCCGGAATCACCTGTTGCTAGAAGTAGAGAACCATGCTTGGGATGTCTGTCGATTAACCAGTGGGCATCTGGGGAATCAGTGCACCAACAAACCCGTGCATCGAGCAAAGGTCTATCGGAGAACTGTGGCATTACTGTGTTGATGAACTTTCTGATGGCGATCTCGGCTTCGAGAGGGATGCCGTCTTGGGGGTGATCAGTGGAGTAGCGAGGGATCGAGTAGTGCGTCGTCTTGCCGTTTTCGTCAGTGTAAGTACCCTTTTGATATTGGTAGCCAGGGTTGTTATCGCAGATTTTAATGAGATCTACATCTCTTGTCAGCGGTACTGTGAGAGTATATGCCATCAAAGACTTACTGGTATCGGGATCTGGTTCAAACATGAAGCCCAGCTCATAGTTATAAATCACTGGCACACCTCGCCATTCGGCAGCTTCTTCCTCGGTGAGTTGGATATGACCCAAAGTCCAGCACTTCGACCACAATTGTGTGGATAGTTCTGGAAGAAGCTGGGGAGATGCCGCGCCCGTACTCAGGATATAGTGATTGGACCGAAGGACATGGCCAGCAGCAACCCGGACCCCAATCATGGCACCAGAAGCATCTAGTTCCAAACCCGTCATGGTACCTTGGGGACCAGAGATAAATTTTGCGCCCATCCTCTCTGCCTCTGCTGCCCAATGTTCAAGGGCCTTTCGAGCATGGACCCAACCGCCAAAGTTGTTATACAGACCCTTCCAGTTCTTAATACCAACTGCATTTTTAAGCTGTGGCACATGCTTGACAATTTGATCTTTCCCTTGGATCAGTTCAAGCTTCGTAGCCTTTCCCTCTCTTTTCAAATTTTCGTACGACTTTTCGAGAAACCTTTCGGCTTTCTTGTCGCCAGTAGTAGTAGTGATGAGTCCCTAGGAAGCATCAACTCCAAGTCACTGCGAGAAGGCGAGGGCATTGAGTACGTACAGTTTCGAAGTGGATGCCTTTCCATTGCGGATCTCTCCAGGCTTCGAGAGCTTCCAATGCCAGATTCGTATATAAAGGCTCGTCATATTCCGTTCGCATAATTTTGTTCAAGTCGTGCCCGGCAGAGTCTAGACTAGGCCATGGGTGGCGATCGATGCAGGTGACATCTTTGTAGCCCCGTTTACAGAGATGATAAGCTGTGCTGATACCGAAGGTACCTCTGGTTCAGATCGTCAGCGCATCGACACTTGGCGTAAGACATAGCATTGGAACTCACGCTCCAATAATAAGAATTGACGAGTCCTTATCTAGCTGTGGTGTTGAAGTGATCATGTTGTCTGGAATAGCTACTACTACTGAGGGGGGGAAACTCAGGATGATGTAGGATGTGCGAGAGAATTTTACGCTCGAGAAGAAGAAATATCACTTGACTCTTTGTGAGTGCTCTGGTATCTTATAAGGATATGAATCTTGAAGGATCGGCTGTACCTTCCTGGATAATGTTACCCCGCAGGCTTTGCTTATAAATGTAAGATTGGCCAACTGATGACATAAATCGAACCATGAGATTAATAGCTATCTAATCCTCAGATTGGCAATCAAGTTTCCATTGGTAAATTGGAACGGAACTTCACTATTCCATCGCTTGGACCTTCCTTTCGGTATTCTTTGATGGGCAGCCTTGGAGCTGTGCTAGAATCCGGAGATCGATTTGGGACTAACCGTTTTTAGACTCGTGATAAAGGCATGATAGGACATTGCCATGGCTAGTGGGTTCCAGAAAAGTTGGCCTCTAAGCTTTAGAGTACAAAAGTAAGTGACCTAAGAAGTCTGATCTAAGTACGATAAACCGACCTACTAGTTTCATCTCTTGTGCTCCCGGCGGCTAATGCTTCCGATACCCTAATGCGAGGCAATAGGTATCTGCCATACAGATGGCAGTCATCTTGGATCTGTTTCAAGTATCCAACAGAAAGCTATCGGTCCAGGTCTTGTTATGGGAAAAAGAGTCCCCATGACCTCGAATATTAACACCTAAGACGATTTTGGACAAATAGCTATGACAAGTCAACAAGATTTTTAAAAGCATTGCTCCCGCGAGTCAAGTAACAAGTACTGGTCAGGGCGAATGGCCTTGGAATTCACGAGTAACCACCCCGATCAGTACAAGAAGCAATCGAAACCCAAGTTAACCCATAGAAGGTCAGAAACGACTGTGCTTAGAATGATGATGTAACAAGGAGAATTTTGCTCCATAAATCACGTTAAGATTCAGGCTGAGGCCTGCCGACGTGGCAGCTGGTGGCACAATGAGGCCATCCCCACTGAGTCAGGCCGCGTCACAGAACTTCAGAGCCCGACGACATGGATCGAGCTTGTAACAACGTCGCGAATCATTCGCCAATCGAAACAAATCGAACGCAACATAACAAGTTTATGGGACAATGGATTTCCCCAGAGACCCGCCCCAAAGCAAATCGCGGAGACTATTGGACCAGTAATGTTAGGCATTGTCTTATACACGTAGCTGTGCATACATATACATGCAGGTTTGGGCTCTGCAAGCCTCACTTTCTAGCCAAGATGTCTGTTATAAACCCTTTTACTCTCCGCGTACTGTCTCTGAACTCACCAAAGCTCGTACCAGCTTCGGCACCTTCAGCCATGTCTGCACAAACTGCTGGCGAGGACTTGTTCCCCGCATTGGAATCTCTGTCAAGAATAATTGCACCTCATTTCAAAACCATCATCTTCATTGCCCTTGTATTCAATCAGACACCAATATTTCCTGATGTAAAAACCCTGATCATAGCTCAATTGTCCAACCCACTTGTCCTCATCGTTGCACTGTACTTTGGTGCTATTTGGTCTTTGCCAAATGGCCAAGAGAATAGCGACCGTACTTGGTCTTCAGTTCTGGGCCCATTCTATGCTTTGAAGACTGTCTCTACTAGCGTTGGGACGTACTTAAAAGGTGGGATAAAGTTAATATCTAAAGGTATACTAATTACTGACCCTGGAGTTTCCAGTCGGCTCTTTGCTCGCCCTCGCTTATCACCTGTCCGTATACTACAACGTGTCCCTTCCACTCGCCCCATGGGAGCAATATATATTCATCGTTATATCTGTTGTTACCTCTATCTTTGCGTACCTTTTCGCCCCCATCAGCAAGATCTATGGACCTCTTCGTTTCTGCTATCTTGAGCATGCACAAACGTATTGGCTACTCCTCAACTGGTGGTCTCTTACAGCCGTTCTACCTTTCTTCTCGCCAGCACTGCTTCCCATCGTCATTTTCGGTCTAATTAGCGTGACTATTGGCACATGGGTACACATGTATTCTTCGTACCGCGAAAAGGTCCGCACCATCACATGGACTGTCTCTGAGAACGCCGCCAGGGCCAAGGCTGCTGCCGAGGAAGCCCGTGACTATAGCAACATGGCACGAAAGTACGAAGAACAGATGATCAATGCTGCGGCTCAAGCACGACGCGATGCGGTACAGGCCAACACTATCAAGACCTCCGACTTTTACGATTGCGCTGCTCGGGCTTGGGCTGCGCTTGGAGAAGCTACTGCCCCAGCCGAGGACGCCATTATCAAAGCACGAAGGGTTCTTGACGCAGCTGTAGCTTGCGAAGATGCTGAGAAGCCAGATGATAAGAAGAAGGCTGAGAATGAACGACTTGCCACTTATCTTAGACAATCTGCCGAGAACGCCCACGACAGGGCGAGGGAAATGGTGAACTTTGTCCGAGCGGCACAGGCTTCAGTTCGAGAATCGGAAAATGCCGCGCGACAAGATGCAGCGGCACGCCACAGCGCCGAGATCACCGCCGAGATGGTCTCTAACACAGCAAAATCTTTGAGTGATACCGTCGCTGGGATACAGGATGCAGAACGGAGGGCTTCTTGGGCTGGTGGCGCAGCTTCGCGACGTGCCGAAGAAGCGGTTTCGATGGCCACTAATGGAGAAATTGAAGAGGCGAAGAAGGCTGTTGCCGCTTCCGAGGCTGCCTACCAAGTGGCTGAGGAGTCGGCGAAAGTGGTTCGCGAGGGGATGGATGTCGCACAGAGGGTTTTGCAGGAGTGGCTTCAAAGTAGCAGGAAGGGTCTATAGTTGATCTTTGTTCTCAAGCAGGTATGACTTAAGATGCAGAGGGATGTTTGGTTGGCGAATATACTCTCTCTTTAAATTTTATCCTCAACAAGTTGCAACATCGGTATTTTGTATCGTATCTAGTCGGCCTCGGCAATCCTGTGACGAAGTAAGCTGGGCGGTATTCCATAGACAGTGGCACATGTTGTTCTATCCAGACAAGTACGATAACTTACTTTACAGCGTAGCGATACGAGAGAAAATGTCGGCAATTGTGCTCAATGTTAGTCGCGATGTTATTTTGTCTTCTGTGTCAACGTCGACCAAAAAGCATAGTCGGCTGGACGAAAAAGGAATGTGAATGATAGCCAAGACTGATATATACCACGATGTCGAGGGGGCGGGGACTTTTGATGTCGCTTGTAGAAGCGTTGCATGTGAGCATCAATCCTCAGAGGAACATGGTTAGGCTGGCCACAGCCCTGCATTTTGCCTATCAGTCGGGAAAATCACTCGTTTCCGATTGGTATTTCGGTTGAGGAGCCGAATATGGTTACAGCGATGGGGAAGTTATTCCGGTGACGTCGAACAGTCCTGCCATATCGATGGAGATCGTATCGTAGATAGAATGATATTGAAAAGTCGAAGCATTTGTTTGAGATAGTGTCGTGGGCCTTCGGTTTGAAAAGGGCCGATCTCATTTCGGAACCTAAGTGACTATGACTTTCATGTAAATACAAACAACATTTATGCTTTTGCATGTAAGAAGAAGTTGAAGGCCTGATCCTAGAATATCCTGAAGCTAAATATCATCTATCCTAGTATAGGTAGGTAACTCATCAGTTTGTGCCGTAATCGTACAGATCTTACAACCCTGTCCCTTGCTACCGTAACCACCTTTCGGAAAAAGTTCAAGACTAAGATAAACGATTGAATCGGATCTTATCGATCTGTATTAGTACCATGCAAGAAACTTTTCTTAAAATTACATGCATATAGTAACTGAATCGAGAGGGGGCAGAATGCTACTTCTAAGAACCTTTTCGTGTAATACCGCCTCTGAGCTTAACCTTTTCCTACATGAAATTCATTCTGCTTTAAGTTGATTGGCAAACCAAGCGTTTCAAACGAAATCCCGCCGGAAAATCAACGGTGAGCTCGGACATCATGTTCCCTGTTTCTCATCACCACAAGTATCTTTAGTTCGTTAACCTGAGACGAGGTTCGGGCCAGTCACTGGTCAATGACCAAAATCGTTTGACGCACTAGGTCTGACAGGTATGAGTGTGACGTTAATGATCGTCATGTAAAAAGGCCTGTTTCTTGTATATTCTTGTTTCTGTTATACAGTAGTGTCGAAAGTATTTGTTGACGTGACTGCCCAGACATCTTTCACCAAACACACTCACTGTTTCAACCTCAAAATGTCTACTACCAGCAGTATAATCCCAACATTCTATGTTGAGGGACCAACAAAGAATCCAAGAGTTCCACGTAAAAATTATACATGGCGCGTTGAGCAAGACATCTCGGATATATTCGCTGCCCTCGATGAGCTCAGCTTGGATCTCGACCCATTGAACTACCACAGCAAGCCAGCAAAAGAATGCTACTATGCTAGCAAACCGCTTCCCCCTCTACCAGCCTTACCAAGCTCCACATGCTTTGACTCGACGAGAAGCGACACCTCTTCGACTTCATCAGCTTCCTTTCTCTTCGCGTCGGGAAAAGAGTACAAACAAATAAAGGCCTACGATAAGAGCTTGAGACCAAAAGACATTGTTAGAGAGACGGTGCAGCAAAAGGTCCATAATTGGCTCTCACAACTTCCTTTCCGGCCTGAAGTCGCTGAAATATATCGAAAGCAGGCAATGCACAGCTGGCGGAAATGGCCTACGAAACACAAGCGGCATCAAAAGTCAGAACCTCTCATCATCATCAGCAGTCCGCGAATGTCCGACGACACTACCATCGCAGCAACAGACGACAGCAAAACACAAGACGGTGATACGGACAGTATTAAAGCGTTAGGAATACGTAAAATTGGGCACGATCGACGGAATTCTCTCGATAGTTACCATTCGGCATTGTTACACATGCAGAAGCCGTTTGAGAACCCCAGGGCAAGGTTTTGCCCGACATTACGGCGAAGATATCCCAGAGGCTTGGAAGATGAGGCTCGTTTGGGGATAGGAGTGGCTTTCGTGACAGCAGAGGGCGAGGCTTGATGCGCTTAGTCGGTTTGAAATGCCTCTTGACACATATCGGAGTACTGGCCGCACGGATGCCCATTTCAGTCTTCTAACATGAACCCGACACGTCTTGTATTTTTGATCTAGATTGGTAATGGAATTTTGTTTCGAGGCTGTTGTCGTGGATAAGAGCATTGTTGTTTTTATTAGATGGCCCCTGTCATGCCGCAAACCACAACATTCATCATAAACCTGATACAAGACTCGCGACCGGAAAATCCTATCGGCAGGATTTTGGCGGTCGAATGAAAATGGACCATGAGGTCCGAGCGATCATCGATCAAGAATTGGAGCCCTGGCATAATCCCTGACAGGAAACCGTGAGTGCCATGGCTGATCATGCATTTTGAACAATGTCATGAACTTCATGATGTTGCTTACGTTTGGCGACCAAAATATCCAATAAAACTCATGAAATCACCAATCCTGTGGATCTTGTTGATAATAACCATTCAGTAATGTCTTGGCTAATACAGAAAAATATTTTATTTTTCTGTCATAGTATGGCATTTAAAAGAGTCGCGCTGTCACTCCCAACTTGGCATTGCAGATGTTGCCTTTTTGTCACTCAAGTACGTACTTGATGATAGCTTCTCGTAATATTATTGCCGATCACATGGAATTGAGACTCGCTCGTCTACCAATCCCCCGTCAGGCTTCACTACCTCCAGAAGAAGGCTACATCACTCGATAAACGACTCCACCAAGCCAAGTCAAACATGCACGCATATGTTCACAGTGCCAACCCCTGGCTCGACCAGCACATTGAGACATACATCAAACGACATGTAAAGGACGCCATATGCTGCGAAGACTTCTCTGACATCCCTGGAGATGCCGACACAGTCTTTCAGTTTCTCAACGGCTGGGAGCTCAATAATCACTTTGCTGTGCTGAATAAGGCCAAACATGGTCTACTCAACGCGTATCCCAACAGCGATGCGCTCGCAAGAAAGGATCACATGGCTAGTGTTGTTGACTACTGGGTCACCAAGAGGCCGGATAGCATCCTCAAAGGACACAGCCCTGCTACTGTCAAATTGTCACTGGACTATAGCGAGTATGTGGAAGATGCGTTAGCGGCGGCCGATGACTTGACGCTGCTTTACTCTTTGGAAGATAACGAGGCGAAAGATGCTTCAAAACGAGATTGGTGGATTTTGAAGCCTGCCATGATTGATTGTGGCCATGGAATTCGAATATTCAGTACCATCGGCGAGCTAGCTGACAATCTTGAGCTCGCTGCCGATATCTCGGAGGAGGACGAGGATACAGAAGAAACCGAGGTCGACGTTGAAGTTGAAGTCACCAAGTCCAAAGATGAAAGTGACTCTGACTCGGACGGTTTCCGCCCCAGCCTTTCAACTCCAGGTCTCAACTCGTTGGACGCCCTGATCACCGCAAGTGGAAAACTCTCCATCAATACTTCAGAGAAGGACACAATGAGCGACTCGGAAAAGATACAAAATCTTGTGATCGGCGAGAACGAAAGAATCCCGTCAGCTCTTTTGAGGGAGTTTGTCGCTCAGCAATACATTGTTTCCATTCCTCCAGTCGACGGCAGGAAATGGCATGTTCGCGCTTACGTCCTTTCAGTTGGCCGACTTAAAGTACACGTTTTCAACGAAATGCTCACCTTGCTAGCTCTCGATGACTATGAGCCGCCATGGAAGAACCCCAGCCTCAAATCCTCTCTTACCAACACCGCACTACAAGATGAAGATGAGTTCATGAGCAAGGAGTCGATGCGAGATTTCTGGAAGATGGACGACGATTTATTGCCTGGTGAATGGAAGAAGAGCGTCTTTAACCAAGCATGCCAGATCTCGGGCGAACTCCTACGTGCAGCTGCTCATACCATGGCGGACAAGTTCACGCCCTTGGATAAGTGTTATGAGCTCTTTGCCATTGACTTTCTTGTCGACACAAAGGGGACGGCGTGGTTGCTAGAGGTCAACGAGACGCCGGCATTCTATGAACAGGGTTATGCTGGGGAGTTGGCGCAGAGACTAATGGAGTCGGTGATTTGTGTGACGTTGGAGCATATGGGCAGGGCTGACTTGAGTGATGAGAGTAACAGGAAGGCTAGAGGGCGGATGGTGGAGGTCTTGGATGCAAGCAAGGAGTTGGCCAAGAGTAACATTACTGAGATTCTCCCAGGGGCGATTTGACACTCTCGCGATGGTGTTTGGGGGGATGATGGATGATATGGTTGCTAATTGGGAGAAAAGTACTGCATTTTGTTTGTTTGTTCCTCGTGTCTTGACCGGAGTTATTTTAGACCACATAGTGTATAAACCCGAGATTAGATAGAAGCCCCTTTCACAATATCTCGAAGCTGTCTTCTGGTGTTTTCCTCTGATGGGGATTACTTTTGCTGCAAGAATAAATCCTGGGCAAAGATTGGTGTAACATCAACGTCCATTGTACCACTCATGACAATATTCGCCCAACTTGCAAGCATTTTCATTCCGACCATTGCCACCGTTATAAATGCTTCATTTGCATGCTCGTAGTACAGCTTATCAAAAAGTCTTGCCTCGCGTGAGAATTTGGTCTCTCTCGCAAAATTACCCAATCCGGTAAATAGTCATCAAGGGCGCGCTGACAGGATGGACCTATGCTAGAGCTGCCCCAGTTGACTAGCCTATCATAGCTAAGGACAGCTGGATAGTCCTTTGTGTCTGAGGGGATCTTCATCTTTTTCGAAGGGCGCACCGATGACATGTCATGTAGGGTGATTTGAACCCCACAAATCCAGGTAGGATCGCAGTTATAGTATCACTATCGGGTTATACAATGGTGGCGTTTTGAGACACAACGAAGGAGGGTTCAATAATATAAGTATCACCAATGCGCAGTCTTGATTGATACTAGAGAATTCAACACATCAATAGCATCTCGCACTATAAGCATCATGGATTCACTTCACCAACCAGATGAACTCGAGGCTGTCTGCACAGCCATCCAATCTATCATCCACCGTCTTGGTTCAACTACTCAAGACGTGAAAGATGACCCAATCATCAAAGTCGCAGAACCAAAAGATCTCCCCTACCTCAAGAAGATAGGCACTCCTGGTGCAGCGCACTCAATCGACCAAGTCCTCGACGAAGCATTTGCGGCATTCGACCACCGCATGCGCGTCAACCACCCTCGCTTCATGGGCTTCATCCCATCGCCTACATCACCAGTTGCATGGTTGGGAGACATTGTGGCCAGCGCTTTCAATGCCCTCGGCGCGTCAAAATTACAGGCCTCTGGACCAGTGGTCATTGAAAAGACTTTGATTGAGTGGCTGGCGTCTCAAGTCGGCTTCCCTTCAACTGCTGGTGGTATCTGTGTTTCTGGTGGTTCAATGGCGAATCTGATGGGCATTGTGCTTGCGCGCGATCGCTTTGTGCCACAGGGTGAATCGCACAAGGGCGTTGTTTATCTTTCAGACCAGACCCATTATTCTGTCGCCAAGGCTTTGCGTTTACTCGGTTTCGATAAAGCACAAATTCGAACTTTGCCTGCAGATGAATCCTTTGCATTCAACACAAGCTTGTTGGAGGAGACAATACACGATGACCGAAAAGCCGGCCTTGTGCCTTTCCTCGTCGTTGGCACTTGCGGGACAACCAACACAGGCGCCATCGATCCATTGGAGCATATCTCGGAGATATGCAAAAGAGAGCAACTTTGGCTACATGTAGATGGTGCATACGGCGCCTCAGCGACCCTTTCAACCACACGTCACCAAGCGGTAGATGGCCTCAAGTACGCCGACAGCATGTCATGGGATGCGCACAAATGGCTATTCCAAACTTACAGCTGCGGATTGCTGTTAGTCAAAGACAAGTCCAACCTGGTAAGAAGTTTTGCGAATGAGGGCGATTATCTGCGCGACGGTGTTGCAATAGAAGACGAGGAAATCCCAAACTTTTGGAATTATAGTATGGAGCTCACACGTCCTGCGTCTCGGGCGATGAAGCTATGGTTCACACTGCGGGTGATTGGCGTGGAAAGATTAGGAAAGATGATTGATCACGGGTTCGATCTGGCAGAGAGAGCAGAAGAAGAACTGCGCAAGCTGGATGATTGGGAGATTGTCAGCTCAGCGAGTTTGGGAGTCGTGACATTTCGGTATGCACGAAAGGGCTTGACGGAAGAGGAGTTGGAGGTGATTAACACGGGAGTATCAAAAAGGCTCATTTCAAGCAATATGGCTGGTATTTTGACCACAAAGGTTCGAGGGAAAGTGGCCTTGAGAATTTGCGCGTTGAGTCCGCAGTTAGCGCTTGATGATATGTCGGAGATAATCAGAGAAGCTGATACGCTGGCAAAAAGAGGGACGCAGAATGGCAATGGAGTGGCACATTAGGGGCACTAGAAGTTAGACTAGATTATTAATATGGATTCCTTATCAATCTATGTATCACTGTAGGTAGTAGAGCAAGTACTTGCATTATGGTGTGTCGGTAAAGGATGGATGGTGTCATGTCGATGATAAGATGGATGAGTAGAGGAGAGTAAATGTCGCTACTCCGAACCGAAAAAGTCCGAAGCCGGAAGCGTTGGAACGGAGACGATTGATTGGACACGTTGAGAATACAATTTGGAATCAATTTTGAGACGCCGATGGAAAGTGGACAGGGATCAAGGTTTTTAGCACGTGTTTTTTGCGCCGCACTGCGATGCACTGTATCGCAGGTACCGTTTAGTGGGCAATTTAGTGGGCGGCGAATGCGGCATTGGCTTTAGCATTGACATGACATGACATGGCAACATGGCAAAACAAAAACAAAAAAAAAAAACAGTCCACATTTGCGTCACCGCTAATCCAAGAATTGACTATGATGCATCTTTCTAGACTTGTCAATGCGTAAAGTTTTCACAGTATCGGCAACGCTAATTACCTAAAATGTTGAAACAGGCAAGGCAACTCACCTGCTGGAGCGGTAACGGTTGAACAACTGTACGCCTACTGTACGCGTTATCCCTTATCAGTGAGAGGTTATCGTTATCTCAACCGCGCTAAAATTGAATGATTTCCACCTTCTACCTCCTTCCACGGGCAACAAGAGGTAAGACCCCTGATGAAGCTCCACCGTCCTTGCTTTTTTCCTAAGCCTTCTTAATCGCGTCGGTGGAAGCCTGTCTCTCATCTTCTTTCTCTCCTTCTTTTCTCATCAGATCCCATCATCTTTGATCCAAACAACCCAAACAAACACCATCACAATGTCTCAAGCTTTCGTTCAGCGCCCTGCGCCCGAGTTCACGGCCACTACCCTCTTCCCCGGAGGCGAGTTCAAGGACATCAAGCTCTCTGACTTCAAGGGACAATGGTGAGCAAAACTCCAAACACCTTGATGGTCTGTCAGACCATTGCTAACTTGTCCTCTCTAGGGTCGTCCTCCTCTTCTACCCCATGGACTTCACCTTCGTCTGCCCTACCGAGATCATCCAGTACAACAACGCCCTCGACCGCTTCAAGGAGATCAACACCACCGTCCTCGGTGTCTCCACCGACTCCCACTTCACCCATCTTGCCTGGGTTGAGAAGCCCCGCAAGCAGGGTGGTCTTGGTCCCGACCTGGAGCTTCCCCTCATCGCCGACAAGTCCACCAAGATCTCCCGTAACTATGGTGTCCTGATCGAGGACGAGGGTATCGCTCTCCGCGGTCTCTTCATCATCGACCCCAAGGGTGTCCTCCGCCAGATCACCGTCAACGATCTTCCCGTCGGCCGCGACGTCGAGGAGACCCTCCGTCTCGTCAAGGCCTTCCAGTTCACCGACGAGTACGGCGAGGTGTGCCCTGCTGGCTGGCAGGAGGGCGGAAAGACCATGAAGGCAGACCCCAAGGGCAGCCTCGAGTACTTTTCCGCCCAGGGAGAGAATGGTGAGTCTGAGTCTCGCAAGCGACCCAGGACTGATTAAGAGCTGGGACTTGACAACAAGAATTGTTTGACTAAGATTTGTATTATTACAGGAGCTAAGGCATAGATGTTAGATACCTCCAATGAAACCCGAATTCCCATCAACACCCGCTCTCAGTAAACAGGGCAATGTCGCTACTGCGTACATATACAAACCTACCTACATACTGCGAGAGTACACCACAGCTACTGGTTTAGCATGACGGACGATCCACTACGCCATTGACGAACATGTACGAACGGGAGACGAAATACAATAAAACGAAAATACCACAATACATACCGCTTGTATCGAGTGCAGTGGTCGCCTTGGATGGCATGCGATGAAAATAGACCTAGACTTTAGACTATAGACATTTTTTGACGACTGATTGGCCTGGCCCAATTCTCTACTTCAGAGTGAAGACCTGTCCTTTGTCGCTTCCACTAATGATGTCCTTCATGGCTTCTCCATTCATCACACCGTGACAATACGCGTCCCTGTCAATGTGAATTAGTACCCTTGTCGCAATGTTTCTTTTCACGTTTCACTTACCCAACAAACTCGTACCCATCGTTGTGCCCTTCGCTCTTGGGTCGCAACACGCACGGCCATTTGAGACCCATCACCACAGCAATAATGTCCCCTTCCAAGACTTCGTGATGCGCCAGGCCCATGTATCCACTGTCGGTAACAACAAATCGTCGCTCGCAATACGCAGCCAGGACTTCATGCAACCACGACAGGTCAAGTCCAATTTTGTATGTTTCTGCAAGCGCCTCCTCCCGCTTTGCTTTTTCTTCAGGAGTTTCCATAGGCATCTGCATATAATCGTAGAACTGCATGTACTTGGCTGCGTATGTCTCCACTGATGTCTCTTTCTTCTTTAGACCTGCAGTGAGTGGGAGGCCGCCGATCAAGGTGAGTCCGAACGCGGTCTCGACATCTTCGCCAGTGGGATAAGCGGATAACCGTTCCATGCAGGCGTTGTAGACCTCCCAAAGGCAGCTGTTCTGGAGCAATTCGCCGAAATGTCGATATTGGCTTTTGTACGTCACTCGTCCGATGACTTTACCCTTGACTGCCAACGAGCGAGGCTCTGTCGTAGGGATGTAAACGTGTCTCCCATTCGGGTCATTGCCCTCCGTCTTCAAGGGTGCACCAATACCCCATGCGCATCCAGTTCCTGTATCAAGTCTCCAGTCAGGAACCCAACTCGGCCACTCGGCCTCATCATTTCTCTGTCGCGCAGACCAAATGACATTGAGGTCTGAGGCAGGGTCTGACTTGATGATTTCGTCGGTCGCTTCCGTGAAGACATCCACGAGAGACTTGGAGTAATCGACCGCCATACCTTTGTCGTTCCAGAACTCACGATCGACGTCACTGATCCCCAACAACGCAAACACCTTGTCTCGAGGATCCGTCGCGAGGCGGGGTCTTAGGTTTTCGAGAAGATCACGCAAGCCCCATCTGCATGACGGACGCGCATCTTGGTGAAAGAGCTCACGATTATACTCACTGCCCATCTTCATGCGCCATGCGATGGTGGTCATTTGTGTCACCAGACGCGCACCATCTACATCTCGCGGGTAGTCCTCGCGAATCGCCCCAGCTTTGAAGCAATACCATCTCGCAGCAGCGCTGACATGTTCCCAAGGAAGATGATGCGGTCCACAAAGCACGAGTGCTTTGCGAGCTTGAATGATTTCTTGGACTGTCCACATACGTTGGTACCAGGCTCTGTCGAAGAAGTCTGCGAAAGCAGTCCAGGACTCAGCGTCGCCGAAAGAAATGCCCAGTTCCTCGGATTGTTCAGTGGTGAATGCCTCAGTGCGCTCAAGTTTGGTCTCCTCGTGAGTCTCGTTGTAACTGTCCCACCGGAACATGTCTGTTGCTGTTGGAAGTGCTACATCGCCAACCTTTTTAACAAAGTCGATACCCAGCTTGGTGTTATATATTGCTGGGCCCAACCAAGCGACGACCGTTTCTGCCTCTATCAAGAGTTAGCTTTTATCAGTCGTCACTAGGGCGTGTATTGATTCAACAAGGAAAAACTCACTGTCATAAATCAGGTTCATCTTGGAAACCTGCTCTGACTTTTCAGTTATATCCTCCTGGTTGATGCAGATTTGATCAATCCACAAAGGCTCATTCTGACGAGACTTGGTGATCTCGACCAGTGCTTCGTGGAGAGATGCCGTTATGTTGAGCATCTCTCCGTCGCAAAGAACCTCGATTCTTTCGACCGCATTTCCCCAGCAATAGGACAACGCTGTATAAGTGATGGGATGATCTGGATCGAGTGTCACGTTCTTGATGCTGGCTTCGAGTTGTTGTCCATCTGATCCACTAGTCTTGAATGTGACGAGGCGAATATCGGATTTGGAGACTGGTTCATACGTATAAGCACTCATGGTTATAACTACTGGTCGAATGTCGTAAGAGAATAATGGAATCGACAAATGCAGGACCTGGTGTTTTCTCTTTATCTAAAGAAGGTCGTTGGAAGGATCGTGGCAGTGAAAAGCACAGCCCACTAGAGGCCTCTATGCAAGTCAACCTGTGATGCCTACAAAGTGAAGACCCACCAGGTGGATGTGATGCCCAACGGATTGAATTTTGATTGATGCAATAGAATACGGCCACATATTCGAGCCTTTCCCCGATATCTTGGATATGCTAACAAATTGATTTTCCGCTAGCCAGCTGGCATCAAACACCATGAACCGCCGCTTCATCCGGTTCCTCCCAGTCATCCGAAAAAGTGTACGACTCAAAACATGTTCCTATAGCTCCTTCAGTATCATAAAAAACAAATTCACAAGTCCCCTTCTTTCCATGCCATATACCCGACTGTACAACCTCAAACCCGCGCTTTTTGAACTCTTCCTTGCGTTGCTGCTGTGGAACATGATTGCAATCAAAAGCTACGTGGTGAATTCCCTGTCCGCCTCTATCGAGGAACTCTTGCATGATTGAAGGTCCGGAAACAGGCTGCATGATCTCCCATACCATGTCGCCTGTATCTGCAAAGGCGACTAGCAGTTCGAACTCTGCAGGTCGGCCGCGGAAATAACGATTAGACACAGTGTTTGAGTTGAACTCAAACATGTGGAACGGGCCGATACCGAGTTTTTGGAGTTCCGAAATTGTTTTCTTGCAATCTGAAGTGACGATACATATTTCTACCACTTTTCCTAGGAAGGAAGTGGGTTGAGTTAAGGCGACTGAAGTAACGAGATTCATTGTTGGCTGAGTTTATGAATGTAATTAAAGGTACAGTGAGGAGAGGATTATATGAAGTTGGAGTTTGCGAGGCATTTGTTTTATTATACGATCAATACTCGAGGGCGTCATCTTACGTTATGCTCTTTACGGAGGGCGTCATATTGTGGCACGCTATCACTATTGGGTATTGATCCTTGAAGAGCTGTCTAATGTTTTCGGGAACTTTGTTTGGTTTCTTCACGGGGGTTTACGGAAGTGAAAGATAGGTTGTTACATTTCGACTGAGACTACCCTACAACCAAATCAGATCACTTTGCTTGAGTGATAAAGCCAATACCCAATTTGCTTAGAGATTTGAGACGCGATTCTTGAAGTCGAAGACCAAAGTCTAATTAACACTTTCAATACACGCAAACGACTGCGTAATCAAAAAGAAGGAGGGCGCAAAGATGAACCTTGTTATCACACAATACAATGCTAAATTTACAACACATGAATTCTTGTGGTAGTCGCCTATAGGGCTTACCAGCTCGTTGGGGAAATATTCTTCGCAAAAGCTTCGCTTACCCTATGTAGAAACTGGCAAACTCCGTCGGAGTGCTGACGAAAAGTTGTGGGTATGTTTCAGCTCCAACTCCACTATCCAAGTCAACCCCAGGTCTTAAAAACCGGGGATAAGACAGATTTGTGGCACGCATGAACGTGACAACTGGTCGGGGTTACGAACCTAAAAGCGATCCATTTTGGAGAATGCCTTGACATGGAACAGTTTGCCTTGCAATTACGTAACTCGACAAAGTAGCATCCTTCTCCAATGAAGCATTTAAACAGATACTGGCTTACCGTCAATTGGCATGGATGGTTTGTAATGCTGCCATAACGACGGGGATACCTCAACAGGTTCGTCCTCATGACGTTGAACGCACACAAGACTGTGGCTTGACTCTGGGAAAGAGAAAACAATTGAGGCGTAAGAGCCACTATTTAATCAATCTCAAACTCTTCTCGCTGAAGGAGCACAGCTTGGCGGAAAGCTCTCGTTCCCGTTACAGGACCGTCCGAGATGAAACTTGACAGTTGTTCCCAAACGCTAGTGAAAAGGGTTTTTAAGTAAGAGTCTCCCTTATAATAAATAAATATCAGGTATTTCACCTTCTCCAAGAAAATGTTCCAAGGCTGAAACGAAGAAACGGGGCCTCGATGGCCGGGACCTTGGTCATCCGCTGCGGCCAGGGGTTCGCCAAGCCATCTAGACCCGATATGGAGGGCCAAGTTTCAAGGTTAATGTTAACGACCATAAGGTTAAAGCTGTAGATAAGCTTGATAAGAGTAGGGTCCAGCGGCCAGGGCAGGGATTATTCTCTTGGTTGAATCACTGCCGAGACGAGATATCCTAATCGCCAAGACCCTCCTCCAAACACATATCCCCATCTCTGTCTGAGCCCCTTGAGCCCTGATCCCTTGCTTGCGGCTCGAGCTCTTTCCGAGATCAACTACAGCTTCGTCATTTGAGGACCTGTACGAGCATAGCTGGGATGAGACTGGATGAATCATGCCATATTATCCACGACAAGCGCAAGCTTGACACGGATTACAGTTGCCGGTCCGCAGCCACGTCTCATAGTCAAAACAGTCACAGCGTAAACGTAAACCCCCATGCAACAAAACATCATGACCCAAAATGGGAAAGAATAAACCTCTTCTTATTCCTCGCTTTTAGCCGGTCCCTTCTCTTTCATCCTCCTTCCCCTTTCTTCCTCTTCCTTTCATACTCGCCTGGTGTGTGTATCATTCATTCCATTCTCAATAATTGTCTTAATTACAGTCGTTAATTAGTCTCTCCTTTTTTCTTTTCTACCACGCGAGCTGGTATCGCTAAATTCATTTCTTAATCCGTCCATTCCTAGCCACCACGTCGATCGTCCGCTTCAGAGGCCATGCTTCTATCAACATTCCTTTCGGTGTCGACCTTGGCCGGTCTGGCAACGGCCTCCCCACCCTTCTTTCGAAGAAACCCACCACCTGCCGAGGCGGTTTGCGAGCCTGTCACCGAGACAGTGCACCTACCTGCTGAGGTAGTCCACGAGACAGAAACAGTGCATCTACCTGCCGAGACGATTCACGAGACAGAGACAGTACATTTACCCGCCGAGACGGTTCATGTGACCGTTACAGAACATGCAGTCGTAACAGAGATCCAACACGCTACTGTGACAGAGGTCCAGCATGTCGAGGTCCCAGTCGAGCATTTAGTCACCTCTGTCGTCGAAGTTGAGGTTCCTGTCGAGCATTTAGTTACTTCGGTCGTCGAAGTCGAGGTGGAGAAGCCTGTCACAGTGGTCGAGACCGTCCACCAGACCGTTGAACAGCCCGTGACACTGGTTCATACCTCCGTCGTTGAGGTTGAGAAGGAGGTCAAGGTTACGGAGACCTCTGTCGTTCACGAAACAATCGAGCAGCCCGTTACAGTCGTCCATACATCAGTGGTGGAGGTTGAGAAGGAAATTGAGAAGCCCGTCACAGTTGTCGAGACTGTCCACCAAACCATTGAACAGCCCGTGACTCTAGTCCACACTTCAGTTGTTGAGGTTGAGAAACAGGTTATGGTTACCGAAACTTCAGTGGTCCACCAGACCGTCGAGCAGCCAGTCACTCTCATCCACACCGCTGTCGTCGAGGTGGAAGTGGATAGACCCGTGACGGTTATCGAAACTTCTGTTCACGAAGTTGAGAGGCCTGTCACCGTTGTTCACACATCCGTCGTGGAGAACACTGTCGTTCATACATCAGTTGTCGAGGTACCAGTCGAGAAGCCAGTTGAGGTGCCCGTCACCATGATCCACACCCAAGTTGTTGAGGTGCCGGTCGAGAAGCCAGTCGAAGTACCTGTCACACTGGTCCACACTCAGGTCGTCGAGGTTCCTGTCGAAGTCGTTCACACCCAGACCGTTGAGCACCCAGTTGAGGTTACTCACACAGTTGAAGTAGAGAAGCCCGTTGAGGTTGTTCATACTGTCGAGGTTGAGAAGCCCGTCCACGTTACTGTCATCCATACCGTTACCGAGCAGGCCCCTGCCCATGCTGCACCTGTCGCAACACACCATCCAGTTGTCGAACCACCAGCTGAACACCCAGTGGTTGAGCCTCCTGCTGAGCATACGGTAGTCGAACCTCCTGCCGAACACCCCGTGGTAGAAGTGCCAGCTACTATCACGACAGCCATAACACCAATGCAGCCTGCTCATGAGACAGCCATTGCCGAAGAGCCGGTTGCCCCTGAGCATCCCGTCGAAGAACCCGCCGCTCCTGAACACCCAGTCGTTGAGGAGCCTGTAGCACCTGAGCACCCTGTTGCCGAAGAGCCAGCTGCGCCTGAACATCCCATGGCCGAGGAGCCTGCAGCACCTCCTGCTATGGCTGAACATCCTGTTGCTGAAGCACCCACCCACGAAGCACCAGCAGCCGAAGTCCCCGCTGCAGAGCACCCAACAGCACCCGAACACACCGTCATGGAAGAACATGGTGGTGAGATGGCCATCGGAGAGGCGATGAAGCATCCTCCATCGTCCAAGTACAATGCTGTGCCAGAGCTTGTCGCTGAGGTGCCTCCTCACCCCCCAGCTAATGACGTTCCAGTCCTTCTGCCTTCGGGCGGAGTTTCTGAAAAGAACGCGACTGTCGCGCCGACATATCCTGGGCGCAGGGCGGTTGTTCGCAGGTGGTAGTGATACAAATAAAATGAGCGTTTGCATGGGTTGATGGGAATGTTAGATGTGCATAGAAAGACACTAGTACAGCCAAAATAATATGATCTGGACCGATTTGGCCTGGGATAGTCTTAATTAGGATGAATGAATTACAACTTGACGTCAAAATATTTCGCTCCTCAACCCGTTGTCTTATGGTACTTGTAAACAAATGGCCTTTTTACTCACTGTGAGATGTTTTCTAAGTATGCGTTTCTATCTTGGGTGTTTCTGAACTCCACCCGAGAAAAGGGGATTAGACACTATCCGAACTGTAATTCTTTTCTTGACTCCCAGCGACCGTCTTGGCTTGGCTGAGGATGTCCTCCCATATAAGTGGCCTGCACCTATTCTCACATCCTACAGCTTCAGCCTCCACGCCGAACTCCAGGAGAGCCTTCTCACTACACCATTCACCTGTCGCCATCAGCCCAACAGGGACTTTCCCGACAGTGTTTTCCTCAGCCTCTTCGCCCGCTCGTTCTTGATTCACCGGAACAACAAAGCCAGCAGGAACAGATAAAGAAGGCATGCCGCAGAAGTTAGCCAGCCAAACATACGTCATGCTCTCTATTGTCAAATCTCCATCGCTTAGCCCATGCTTGAGCTCACTCGCACCACGTCTGATTGGAGCGCCACCGCAGGCTGTTGTCGGTGTAATGATCAGCATACCAGGATGCATCTGCCAGAGATGTGCAAGGTGCTGCATCAAGAGATTCCGGAGCTTTTGGGCCAAGACGTAGTCTCCTGCTGGCGTTGTACGGCCCATGGCAAGCAGAAGTTTGTTCGCGGCTGTCGTGTTTGCTGATTCTGGGAGGAGAGACGCCGCGTCCGCCAAGACAGTCATAGCGTGAGCAATTTGTCCTTCTTCTGTGAAAGGAATGGTGATAGGGACAATCTCGTAGTTGTACTCTGTGCAGAGTTTGCCGATCATTCTTTTGGTGATGGCTTGAACGCCTGGCGCCGCAAGGTCGAACCATGGTTCATAAATGCCAAGTAACTTTGACAGTGGCCTCGAAGGCTCTCTGTATAGATGAGGGAAGCGAGATGTAGGATGAGGATCGGCGATGATGTCGTAGACTGCTGCGAGGGAGTACATGTCTGCTGCTATAGGACCCTGGACACAGCAAGTTGGAGCAGGGTTCGGTGTTGGGAATGAAGAGAGACGCCCGTGAGTTGGCTTCAGACCAAAGACAGAGCAGTAAGAAGCTGGAATTCGAATACTGCCACCTGCATCACCGCCCAGGGCAATAGGAATCAAGCCTGCGCCAACCGCGTACCCAGCACCAGAGGAGCTTCCGCCAGCATAGTAGTTTGAGTTGAAAGGGTTGAGCGGGGTCCCGTGATTGGGATTGTTACCTGTGGTATCTGAACAACACGTCAGCATGCATCTAGACAGACAAGGTCAGGAACATATTCACATACCCATTCCAAACTCATGCATGTTAAGCTTTCCTAAAATGATGACGCCTGCGTCTTGAAGCTTACCTACACACCAATTCGTGATAGATCCTGTACTGACTGCCTTGCCAGCGTAGTTGTTCTTGGAGCCCATCGTCATCTCATATCCATCCATGTCAAAGTCATCTTTTACAGCAGCGGGAATACCGTCAAGGGGACCAAGTGGTCTTCCCTCACGATACCTAACAGTTGATTCCTCGGCTGCCTTTAGGACAAGGTCGACTCTTGTGCTAATCCAGGCAGTGGAGTGTTTACCCTTGGGGCTGGTGTCCCGACAGATAAGAGGCAATAAGGCGTGGGCGACATCTGTGGGGGTGGCTTTCCCGGATATATACAGCTTTCTGTAATCGGCTACTGAGTAGTATGGTGCTTCTGATAGTTGTTCCTCGATGACAGACTCTGGTGGAGTCGCTGCTTGCTGGCACTCAAGGTCTGCTTGTGTGGTGGTGTTTGGCAATGGGATCACTGCTGGGTCGTATCTTGCTTCATATACTTCCAAAGCCTCTCGAATGTTTCTCAAAGATCCGAAACCCGCATTTTGCCAGACTATTTCCCGGATGAAACGAATTGAGTTGATTCTTACCAAGTCAGCAAGTCCCAGAGCAGTACACAATTAAGAAACTTACATGAATGCAACAAAGACTAGTATATAGCCACTTAATACTGGATTGTCAAGTTTTCGCTTTTGTATCGTAGTCTCTGGGCTGTCATAAGTTAAACCCTGCTGCAAGAATCGTTGACAAGGCCACTGACCCTTGATGTGGCTTTGGGTAATCAGTAAATCGTGGCTCTTGGCCAATCTCTCTAAAACAGGCAGTGGCCACGGTCATATTTTGTTCGGTTTATGTACACTGACATACCAGTGCTCCCAGTGAAGTCGTCTGACTGAAGGATATCAAGACAAGGATTAATAATTAGTGGTGTTGAAAAAGGAGATGAGATCATGCAGATCGCAAACCTCAGGGAATAATGACTGGTTTATAATAGCAAAAAAGAAGCAACGCCACAAAGACAGGGATGGTTAAAGGTTGTTAAGGAGAATAAACAAGCGAAAGTGACTAAAGAAGACAAAGCGACTCAATTTCAAAATAGATTAATAGAACCGTCAATAAACCTTGGTCCTCTTTCGCTAAACCAGATTCTAATGTCCAGCTTGCATCTGTCAACCAGCGTGTCGGATACGGGGTTGTGACTTGACTAGCCTTATGCAAGATATGAGCTCATTAGGCATAGCAAGTATGCATCACTTGCAGAGCCTCAGCCTCTGAGCGTTGCGCCAGCGCATCATCGGCGACCACAACTCCGATAAGCTTAGCTGATCTAACCATAGTCTGATTGACTCTGACATTTTCTCCTTAGTGTTGTCGGCGACGCCGAAAGAGGTCGCTAAGCGAAGCACGTTTAGAAGAACGGAGATAAAGATGTTATGTTGGTAGAGGTGAAGTGGCTTCGCAGGCGGGTCGCAAAAAAAATAAAAAAATTTAGGGATTTAATATAGATCAGACGAAAATATTAGCACACTTTTAGGCTATATTCTCATGGAAGCTGATCTAACATTTCTATCAGCCACTAAATCAGTATCGGTTTTTATGCGATGCACCTGCTTCGCTTGGTTGGAGAGATTTGGACTAGAGTTCAGCTGCGCCTTGGTATGCATGAATATTGGTCCCGCATTGGGGCTTGCTTGGATCAGTATAAGTCAAGGCTTTGCAGTGAGCTTAAGACTTCAATTCCTCCCCAAGTAGTGTCTTGGCATTGTCAATAATGTGCTGCACGTCTGCGGTCTGGGCCCTCTTGGCTGCCTCACTGACAATCGTGATCGTTGAGTTGAGATAAACAAAAAGGCAAAGGAGCCACCAACACCACCAACGACTCCGACGTTGAAATGCTGGAGCGAATCATAGACGCTACCAGCAAATGTAAGGCACAAGTGAAGTGAAGCCTTGCTTGATGGAGAATAATGGCGGTCAAGTTGGGTCGGACGTGGCTTGCGTCGTTGGAAGCGATGCCTTCTTTCAGTAATTGTCCCAGGCATATCTAGCCTCATTCGGAAATGATGATCCGAGATATTGGATGAAGCATATTCTATTTTGTTTCCGCGGTTCGCAGAAACAGTAGTTCAGTTGAGGAGTCATAGTAAAGGTGAACTGGTCAATGGATTGATGTTTGCTTCTGGTCTTGACTTGACCGCTAGTCAGTGCGCTGAGACCACTGAAAATGGCCCAGTACACTTGTTTTCCAAACCCAACACTCTTACGGAAAGATATCTTTCCCAGGCACTGCACATCCAATGACGGCACGGTTACGATAAAACCGACGGCCACGATACAAAAACAAATTACAAGAATTGACAACATGACAAAACATAACCGGATCAGCAAAAAAGAGATGCCTCGCATGTTTGCAATCGTTTTTATAGGAACAGCCCGATGCGGGGGTCGAACCCGCAACCTTGAGATCGCGTACTCGTAAGAGTCTCACGCTCTACCGATTGAGCTAACCGGGCGTGGCTCTGATTGTTAAATGTTTCGCTCGGAATTGTGTATATTGACGTCAAGTCAGTGAATTACTTGGATTGCAAAGTTTCAACTGGTCTCAGGATTGGGATAACTGTCAAGAGATATGCTTGGCCAATGGCTTTTAATGTAAGTTGATCTCACGAATCTATTTCGTAGCGTATTGGATATCAACGCCAAAGCAATATCCACTGTAATGTCCACTGCCTGTTCACTTGATAACCCTCAGACGTTGAATAGCCCACGTGGTTGCACTGCATCTTATTCTCGACTCTTGATTGCTGGATCTGGAGCTAACACGGAAAAGTCAGCAATGACGCAAAGACTCACTTCGCGCTGTTTACTTCATTTTTCAACCTCAACTTCATGCAGCTTTTTCTCTTGAGAATTGACCAACATGGTCGTCTTGACATCAATTCGCAAGTCTCCAGCTTATCTTTACGCCAAAACCTACTGCCTCTGCGCCTTAGTCTCCCTTGTCCAAGCAACACCTATCTCGTCGCGATTAAGAACAGCTAACAAAACAAATCCAGCGCGCTTTCGGAACGGAAAGGCTTTGAATTCCAGAATAACACCATCCCTTCCAGAGCAAGCCACTTCCAATAAGCCGAAAAAGGCTTCATTGTCGAAAAAGGCAACGAGTATTGTTGATCGATGGTACGCTAGAGTTAAGGATTTAGCATCGTTAAAGACCTTGCTAAAATGCGATGAGTCGGACATCGCAAAGTATTCTGAATTAAAATACGATGCAAAAGTCCGTCATGGCTCATCCTTGCACCCTGAAGAACAAGAATTCATCGACTTCCGGAAAGTGAGGATCTCGTCTCAAGGTGAAAACTCATTACATCACTTTCTCGGTCTTCCACCGGACGAGATCGTCGATCCAAGAGATGTTCCACTCCTCTCCTTGGGTGGCTCCGGAGGCGGCTATAGAGTCATGTACGGCTTCGCAGGTTTCATAGCCGGTGCCAAAAAGTCGGGCTTGTGGGATTGCATCACCTGGATTGCCGGTGTGAGCGGTAGCTGTTGGACAATAGCAGGGTATTACACCATTGCTCGGCACGATATCTCAAAGCTTGTTGATCATTACATGACTGTAGCAAGCGAACTCGCGCACCCGATGAGCGTATACGCTCTTGACAAGGTCGCGCGAAGTAAGAGAGGTACATACTTCCTGATCGGCCCCCTTGTAAGCAAAGCTCAGAAAAGCATTATTGGGTTGAGTGTCATGGACCTTTACTCTACTCTCACAGCAACATACCAACTCTTGTCGAGAGAACCCAAAGGGAGATTGAGTAGAGCTACGTTTCAATGGTCTAAAATTTGGCAGAGGTCGGGAATCAACAAGGCGGCTGAACCGATGCCTATTCTCGCTGCTGTCAGACGCATTCCAAAATATTCTTACGGGGCCAAAACTACTTCTGTCAAAGCCACGACTATTCAGAAAGAACGGGACTTGAGTGCGATGGACAATAAGTCTGAGAGAAAGTCCAGAACTAGTCCCAAGAAGCGCTTTCAGTACTTCGAGATTTCACCCTTGGAAATAGGCAGTCCAGATCTGAATCGATATGTGCCCACTTGGTCATGGGGACGCATTTTTGTTTCCGGTCGTTCGATTGACCGTCGTCCGGAGCAATCCTTCTCCCTTCTATTGGGACAATGCACCAGTGCACCAGCAGGACCATTAACAGAATGTATAAAAGCTCTGCTAGTCACAATTCCTAAAGACACGATAATGGCGCGCTTGGTAGCCTTGTTCAACAGGTTCTTACAGTCGAAGCAATTGGAAGGTCTCTGGGGAAATCCGATTCGAGCAGGCCATGACCCAAATCCATTCTACGGGCTTGAGAAACCCGCCATGGCAAGAGAGCATACTTCCGAGCATCCCTTATACAGATCACGGACGACTGAGCCTAAGCTTGCGAATAGAAGGGGTCTTGTGACCACGACCGATATTCCTGCAGTACACCTTCCACCATGGGAAGCGCAAGGACGTACAAGGCTCATGGACTGTGGAATGGCCAATAACCTTCCTAACCATGTCCTATCCAGATCGGAAAGAGGAGTTGACGTTTTTATCTCTTTTGATTCATCATCGGACGTGCAGACTGGGGCAGCCATACAGCGTCTGCATCACTTTGCCGCGGACTTTGACTTTGAACTACACGAAGAAACCAAAGTGTTCCACAGTCCGAGTAAGAACGCGGACTTGGTTTCAGGTGCTGGGTTAGAAGTAGAGTCACGATACATCGACCAATATGCAAGAGTGTTCCGCGGCAAGAGGGAAAATGGGCAAACCATTTATATCGTTTACTGTCCACTTCTGCCAAATGGCGTCAATCCAAACTTCAATCCCTCGGTAAGTCTTAGAATCTGCAACTATATACTGTACTAACTGGTATCAGACCGCTTCATTCTCGACTTCGACAAACCTCATGTGGACGCCAGATCAAGTGCAAAGCGTACTTGTAACAGCAGAAGCAAATATCACACATTGTGCTCTAGACACTATAAGACGGGTAGTTAGAAAAGTATATGAAGATAAAAAGACACGCAGGCAGGCATTAGAGAACTTGGATTAGATTTATAGATCTTTATCTGCAAGGTTATAATATAAGCCCATACTTAAGCTGAAGCTCCAGGTGTCTCGCTCAGAATCGTCAAAAACTTGTTGGCCCTTGTCTTGCCATCTCGCAAACCAATGAGACCTTCGGAAAGTCCATGCAGACCATTCTTTCCAATGATGTACGGGTGAGGAGTCAGCCAACCCTCACGAAGTCCCCTGGAAAAGGCAGCAGCCCACGTCAAGCCCAGCATCTTATCCTTCTCATCCTTCTTGTGCACCTGACCGACCATAGACCATACGACTTCGACACTGGGGTCAGCGCCCTCGACGTTTTCCTTCATGAGGATGTTTGTCAATTTTGGCTTGCGCCCATTGGCGTCAGGAGGACCAGCGATGGCCTTTGTGACGAGCTTGATGGTTGAGTCTTCGGAGACACTGTCAAAGGCTTTCCAGCAGCGACCCTCGGGGGCACCGCTCTTCTTGAAAGCGTCTTGGATAGCAGCGACAAGCTTATCTTCCGTGTCGTGGACAGTGTAGTCAACCAGCGCATCGCCCTTGCTCTCGTCTAGGAAGGGCTTGACAAATTCGCTTCGCTGGCTTCCGACAGCAATGATAGGGTGGACATTAGCAGCAGCAGCGAGCTTGATAGCGAAAGCTCCCGTAGATGTGCTAGCTCCATACACGAGTAGGGGACGTTTCTCCTCCGACTTGGCAAGCGGGGACCAAGGCTCAGGGATCTGAAGCTCTTGGAACAAAGCGCAGACAGACGTGTAAGCAGCAAGAGGGATAGTTGCGGCCTCCTCGTAAGAGATGGATTCTGGGATGTGGAAAGTGGTGTAGTAATGCGCGATGGCATACTCTGCGAATGCGCCATGGGGAGTAGTCATCTCGTGGAAAGCCGCCACGCGATCGCCTTTGTGGAAGCCAACGACGTTTTCACCCACAGCTTCGACAATACCGGCGATGTCATCACCGCTGTTACCCTCTTTATCCATGTAGGCGGGGAGTTTCCAGTCCTTGGGGTTTGTGCCTGAATCCATTTAATTAGATGCTGACTTGGTCGGGTTCAATGTGTTGACGTACCTGCGACGACGACCTTGATGAGTAGCTGGCCCGGGCCAGGCTTGGGAATGGGAGAATCGACAATCTCGACAGAGATGTCCTTTTTGACAAGTGCTTCCTTCATGATGTATGTGTTATGTGGTTCTATAAATTGCTTAGAGAGAAGGTCAAATACTGATTCAACGCTAGTGATAGATGTCTAAATAGTTCTCTCAAATACAGCGACATATTTCTTTCTATATACTCGTCGCCGCATCGCATTGTATATGACGCCATCGCCACGGAGATGATAATTAGTAATGCGGAAAGAGTGGATGTTTTCGGGTTATTCCAACATCCCGGACCCATCGTGTCCATAATGGTGATAGTAGCGTCGAATACATACTGATCTGCGGAGTTGCAACCTTTTCTTTGACAGGTTCTTGCGGATCAGCAAAAGCTTGTCGTACCCATGAAGCGGACTTTGTCTGTGACAATGTGTAACCTTCTCCGATAGCTGTGATGTTTCATATACCGACACTTGTGAATGGCTCACTATTAAAGTTGGTGCCCAGCGCGTATCCTCGTGTTTCGATGCTGTGGAGCGTGCGGGGCCTCGGTATTGTGTTTATTGGCGTTATCTTCCATTCCCTTCTAGCACTACTACCCACATTGGCGTCGGAAGTGTTTCCATTTTGGCAGGTTGAAGCCGCCTTGTTTGAGAGCATACTTCGTGTTAGCCGTGACCGATGCAGTGTCAGACGAGATGTTGTTGGAATTGAATTTCGACGAAATATTGTCTTTGCATTATCCTTCTAGACGGAAAGTATCTCTTTCTCAATGGCCTCACCCAGTGTCTGTGTAGTTCCCTTTCCACCAACATCTGCAGTCATGACGGCAGGATCGGACCTCGACAACACATTCTCAATAGCTGCCATCATACCATTCGCTGCTTCGGTATATCCAAAATGCAATAGCATCATCTGCCCAGCCCAAATCATACCCACAGGGTTCGCGATACCCTTTCCATAGATATCAGGCGCACTACCGTGGACCGGCTCGAACAAACTTGGGAAATCGGCTGTTGGGTTGATATTGGCTGATGGCGCGATACCAATGGTTCCTGTGCATGCTGGGCCCAGATCGGACAAAATATCGCCAAAGAGATTAGAGCCGACAACGACGTCGAAGATTTGAGGGCGTTGGACGAAGTGAGCTGTCAGGATATCAATGTGGTACTTTTCCACTGCAACATCCGAGTAACTCTTGCTCATCTCCACCACGCGTTTGTCCCACCAAGGCATCGTGATACTAATGCCATTGCTCTTGGTAGCACTCGTCAGCTTCTTCCTCGGTCGACTCTGAGCAAGATCAAACGCGTAGCGAAGAACACGATCAACACCCACGCGTGTCATAACAGTATCCTGGATAACAGTCTCTCGCTCTGTGCCTTCAAATATGATGCCGCCAACGCTGGAGTACTCTCCTTCTGTATTCTCCCTCACGATCCAAAAGTCAATGTCGCCAGGTTTGCGACCTGCAAGAGGACAAGGGATACCAGGCATCAGACGGCACGGTCGTAGGTTGATGTACTGGTCAAATTCGCGACGGAACTTGAGAAGACTGCCCCAGAGACTGACATTGTCAGGGACTTGGTCAGGCATGCCAACTGCACCAAAGTAGATTGCGTCAAAGGCCTTGAGAGTATCCTTCCAGTCGTCAGGCATCATCTTGCCGTGCTTTTCGTAATAGTCACAGCTTGCAAAGTCGAACTCTGTAAACTCGAGAGAGAGATTGTGTTTCTTTGCCGCAGCTTGAAGACAGCGGACGCCGTAGGGCATGACTTCTTTGCCAATACCATCGCCGGCAATAACGGCTATCTTAAGGGTTTTCGGCATTGTTATGATAACAAACTTGTGTAACTTGTAAACAGGAAGTATTGAACGTATTCTTTGAAGATGTAGATATCAAAATTCTGGACTGCTGTGAGGTTTATGAAGCTGAGACTGAAGATAGTAGTTACCTGATGAGGAGATGCCGGACATTAAAAGTCCGACGTGTCTCCACTTATGGAATCTATGGCTGGCGGACATTTCTTTGTCCGCTCACGCATTTCGGTGCATCCATTGTACGCCGTCGGGAAACCGCCATCTTGGCCGATTGCAAAGTTTGTCTTCTTGGTTCGATTAAATGTATCTCCAGCGGATAACTGATATCCTGCATTGCCATTGTGTGATGCCTTCAGCCGTTTACATTGCAAAATGCTCGGCAGAAGAAAAGACCGCTTTTAACCAGAGCCGGTTTAACTGGAACTATGACGGCATAGATACTCTCCGCAGTTACAACACCAGGAAACAATTACTAAGTCGAACTTGTCTAACAAAGGGCGCTTCGTGATATATAATCGTATAGTTCAAGTGGTCATCCAGACAAATTATTCCTTCCATCTACCCAGAGCTACACGACCAGAATCCAACATGTTTGACAATTTACAGCCATTTGCAATCCAGACAAAGTCTGACCCAAACGTTACGATTAATGGCCTCAAGAGCGGCGATGCCTCCTCATCCAAGCCAGCTCTTCTCCTCATCCATGGCTTCCCTCAAACCCTCCATATCTGGCACCGTGTCGTCCCCCAGATTGTCGACAGGTATAACGTCGTGCTTATCGACATCCGTGGTTACGGACAGTCATCCAAACCAGCTGACGTGGCATCATATGTGAAGAGCGCCATGGCCCAGGACTGCATCGATGTCATGGACGCTCTCGGCTACAGCGACTCCTTTTTCGTCTGCGCGCACGACCGCGGTGCCAGAGTCGCACATAAACTAGCTGTCGATTACCCTGATCGCATCCGCAAGTTCATTCTGCTAGACATCTGTCCTACGCTTGCCATGTACACAAAGACAGATTTGGACTTTGCAAAGGCTTATTTTCACTGGTTCTTCCTCATTCAGAAGGAGCCGCTTCCTGAGACACTTATCACCGCGAAGCCAAGAGAGTTGGCCGAGATGTTTATGGGTGGTCGACAAGGCGATGGAGTAGCTATATTTGAGCCTGAATGCTTTGACACCTATGCTAAGAGCTTGGCGGACTACGCTACAGTGCATGGTATGTGTAATGATTATCGTGCCAGTGCGACACTAGACCTTGAGGAGGCGCGTGAGGATCTGAAGAATGGGAGAAAGATCAAGAGTCCTTTACTCATCCTTTGGGGAAAGCACGGGGTTATTGAGAAGTGTTTCGATGCTATCAAGGAGTGGAAGGATGTAACGGAGGACGGCGTCTCGGTGCAGGGGCATAGTGTTGATTCGGGCCATTACATTCCTGAGCAGGCACCTGGTGAAGTTGTTGCGTCTATCAAAGAGTTTCTGGTATAAGTCCGAATTGTAGAAAGAAAATCAATGCATTCATGACAACATATATCATTGCATTGTTCCGCTTTGTTGAGCAATTTGCATAACGGGCAAACTATCGCGCAAGTCCCGAACCTTATGTCAAGCACAGACTATATAGAAGGAAAGTTTTGCATGATTGTTTCGAAGATCAAAGAGTTCCAGATAGACTCTTGAAGCGGGAAACGTGAAACGCATGAAGTAACAAGAAGTGTCTGGAAAATGGCCTGTTGCGGATGCTTGGTATTAATGTCTATAGAATATGAAGGCTTGTCGTACACAACATAGGGATAACGATAAGGGTCACAATCTTCAGTAAGGTTAGTCTGCAAAGAGATAAGTCTCTTCAATTAGAGTTAGTTTTGTGCATAAAGTCAATGCTCAATAAAGCACTTCAGTGCTCGGTCAATTTGTGCTGGAATGTGTCTACAACCAATGGGAGAACTGTGAAAAGTCAATTGTTTAACAGAGGCTAGTCCAGTTTAGGAGTGAATGTACCCTCGTAAAAGTCGATGTAGGGTAATCTTGCGTCTGATCTTTTGACAGTGATATCTAGATGATTCCGGACGACATGATACAGATATTTTAGAGACATGATTGAATGTCGCTATGGTCTACACTCCATGCCATACAATCACATGCTTGTGTCATTATCAGTTTCCTCATCAGCGTCATCAACGTCATCAGCGTCATTGCCATTTGTGGCAAATCAATTCAATGATCAACATATCAAAATAGTTGTGGTTCTGTGTAAGATCATTTCCTTTCCCAAAAGATGATCTATGTCGTTGTGATCATTACTGCACTGCATTGGAGTGGCAAGAATTGAGCACTGGAAACGATAATCAATTATGATATCAGTTATCATTTGTCCCACAGGTTCATATCAAACTTCACAATCCGGCAACATCCGGCACGCCTTCGAGAAGGCAACAGTCTCGTACTGTAAGTTATGCTGGCGAAACATGCAGCAGGGATCTACCATTGAGGGCCCCCAATCTCGGCGAGAGGAGAACGCCTCCTTGCACGGGCAACCGCCAACGGGGTGGATACGTTTGGCTGACGATCATCTGCCAAAAGGCTACTTTATTACGGACATGCCGCGAAACGGATAAGCTCAGGTCACCCTCAGGTTGTCAGAAATAGAGGGTATCTGGCAAACCCGCTGGTGTGGTACGTTAATTAAAGGGCTGCATCCAATCTAGTGAGCGCGTCAAGTGCCCGTGGGTACAAAGAACGGCCAAGACATTGCGCGCATCAACGCACGCACGCACTCTAGCAGCTAAGCTGACAGACGGGTCGAACCCCGAGGAAGGCGTTGGTCTAGACAAGGGCTGGACGGGTATATCGGGTTGTGCCTTCTTGGCATTCGGTATATACAGCTTGGCGTGCTTGGCGATTGATTATCGCGGATGAAAGAGAGAGAGGCAAGATGAAATCACAAATGCTTCGATATCTAGGCTTGGATTTGGATCGGCTGATCTCGTGTCGCCCGGGCTGAGAAAGAAAAGAAAGTTCACGCTGTGAAGGGAGTTACTGATCGAGCTAGTGAATTCAAGCCTAATTGAAACACTGAAATGGCAAACTCGGTCTTCTAATTTGGTATGGTTAAGTGATCTCCTGTTGCTTTTTCCAGGTCATTTTTTGTTGATGCTGCAGTCAGTCATGTCATTTGACGCATGATGAGAGCCCCTCCAGGCATCATCGATGTACGGATACACCCTAACAATTCGGAAGTGATCCGACAACTTTGCAAGTCGGGTAGACATTCTCAAAAGAGAAGAATGTCCAGACGTTGGATCTCTGTGTTCAAGTCGAGACACAGCAAGAACACGAGCACCTCCAATGTACAGATAAAAAAAAGATAAGCGCACGTTTAGCGTCCGGGGTCCATTGTCCAGTGAGATGACTCCATTTCCCCATGTGGTCGATTCTTTCGCGGGGGACGGGGGGAGGGATTATGGATGCTAACTACCACTAACAAATTCCGAAGAAGCTCTGAACCGGGGAGAAAGTCTGGAACCAGACAAGTCCATCGTCCGGGACAGACTAACTAGAATAGGAGACCGACGGTGGAGTTTTGTCTTTTCACCATTGGGGAATGTCTTGGGCGGATCAAACCTGTGAGCTGAGCTGAGCTGAGCTCCAAAAGATTCCATCTCAAGCATGAAATGGAATGACAATCCCAAGAAAGAAGGAGGCGTTGGCCGTTCCTTTGCAACGGGTATGTATCACGTACGTATTTGCGCCGGTAAAAAACGGTTGAGCCTGAGAGAATGGTGCTTGATAATTCCAATTTGTTCATGCTCTCTACTGGAAGTGGAAATTAAAAACAAGCTGGATTAACGAACCGCTTACAACTGCGCACGTGCTCAATCAACTTCCCCGAAAGCTCATCAACAGATGGAACAAGCTCCAAATTAAGCATAGACTTTACCTTATAGATAAGTCTAATACTTGGATCCTCAAACCCTAGAAACAAAAATCTCGTGCAGTAGTACGCCCAGCCCATCACAACTCAGGATTAGAAGCACGCGACTCTCTTGCTTCGCCGAGAGTTCAGGTCCCTTGGCGAATCGAGCCGAATCTCTTGTCCCGCTGTCGTCGAACTTTTGATCCATGTCTGTATGTGGCGTAGCTTCCACCCTTGCTTCTAAAGTCTCGAAGAAAAAAAAAGAGCTGTTCATTTCAACCAATTAAATGTTCAAGACGGACTGCGTAGATCTTGCACGTGGGGGAGGGAAAGATGCTCATAGGGAGGGATATGCTTAATCGTTAGTCTCCCCGTACTACCGCCGTATACATAATCCATCCACACCCACACCCTCCCTGTCTTTGGCCCCGGTGCATCTGCAGCAGTAGTATAGGTAGCTTGTTTCTAGTGTCGACACCAAAATGTGTACCTAGAATGACTACCTACATCGACAGCAATCGGTAGCCATATCGTCTCACCGAACACACGGAACGAACGCACATGCAGAACTAAAAAAAACAACAAGACATTTTTGGCTTCTGGACCTTTGGTGGGGGCAACCCTTTAGCTCTGTTTTACTTCACAGACATGGGCATGGACCCAATGGCTGCATGATGTGCTAAACCTAAGCTTTCAGTGACTTGAACCTTTTTTTGCCCATGTTGCTTCGCCATTGACTCTGTGGCAGATTTCATTTAAAGCCTTGCCTCAAGTCCCCGAACTCTGAAATTTTTCCCCTCTCTCTTTCTTGAGCATCCCATTCCAACTCTTTTTCCTTCCATCAAACGCAAGGCAAAGCTACAGTAGTAACATTACTACATCGTAGCTCTCTCTCGCTGCCTTTTTCTCTTTCCCTCGCTTCACCCTCAAGCCACTCGTCACAATGGTTCTCGAGGCTTACACTTACGTCTTTGCCATTGGCAGTTGCTTCGCTCTGCTCGAGGCTTACAACAATGGTGCCAGTATGTTTTCCCATTCATTTATCTTCCATCTACTACCCGACCAGTAATTGACACTATCTACAGACGATGTCGCCAACGCCTGGGCTACCAGTGTCTCCTCTCGCTCCGTCTCGTACCGCGGAGCCATGGTACTTTGTTGTATCTTCGAAATGCTAGGCGCCCTGGCCGTCGGTGCCCGAACCGCCTCGACCATCAAGAACGGTATCATCCCGATGGAAGCCTTCCGCGACAACGCCGGTGTCCAGCTCCTCGCCTTCGCCTGTGCCTCCGCCGGTGCCTCCACATGGGTTATGTGGTGCACAAAGCACAACGCCCACGTCTCGTCTACATACTCTCTCATCTCTTCGCTCGCTGGTGTCGGTATCGCTACTGTTGGTGCTAGCCAGGTTGAATGGGGTTGGAACGGTGGTCAGGGTCTCGGTGCCATCTTTGCTGGTCTCGGTATGGCTCCTGCCATTGCCGGATGCTTTGCTGCCATCATCTTCTCCCTTGTCAAGTATGTTGTCCATGTCCGCAAGAACCCTGTCCAGTGGGCCGTCTGGACCTCTCCCTTTTTCTTCCTCATCGCTGGTACGATCTGCACACTCTCCATTGTGTATAAGGGATCTCCCCGTCTTGGCCTTGCTGAGAAGCCTGCTTGGTACATCGCCGCTGTCACTCTCGGTGTTGGTTGGGGTCTCTTCTTCCTGTCTGCTTTCTTCTTCGTCCCCTTCGTCCACGCCGTCGTCATCAAGAAGGATTACACCCTTCGCTGGTGGGATGCCTGGCAAGGACCCCTCCTCTTCAAGCGCCCTGCCCCTCCTGATGCTGAGAACGCCCGTGTCCCCAACTACGCTGTTGTCCAGCACGGCTCCGACATGGAGGTTGTCACTCACGAGACTGAGGAGCACAACCCCAAGAAGATCAGCGACGATGAGATCACCCCCGCTACTGCCGCCAGCTCCGAGAGCAACGAGAAGCGACACCTGAACCTCTCCGAGTCTACCCAGGAGGACTACCAGCGAATGGTTAAGGAGGCTGAGGAAATCCACCACGCCAACCTCCGCAAGGGTAAGGGACCTCTTGGCTGGGCTATGCGAACTCTCCACGCCAACCCTATCGGTGCCGGTTCTATCCACGAGACTCATAACTTGATTGCCGTTGTCAAGCGCATTCCCGCCCAGATCGTCGTCGCTCTTATGTACGGTGCTCACTACGACATTCACACTGCTCAGATGGGTATTGAGGCTACTCCTGAGGGTCGCCGCATGGCTCGCGTATACGAACATGCTCCCAAGTATCCCAACGAGGTTGAGTACCTGTACTCTTTTGTCCAGATCATCACTGCCTGCACTGCTTCTTTCGCTCACGGTGCCAATGATGTTGGTAACGCTGTCGGTGTCTGGGCTGGCATGTACGCTGCTTGGTCGACCAGCCGCCCTGCCGAGAAGAAGGCTGAGGTTCCTTTGTGGCAGATTGGTGTTGTCGCCGCCATGATCTGTATCGGTTTCATCACCTATGGTTACAACATTATGAAGGGTAAGTCTTACATCGCATTCCTATTACTGAAACACCACTAACTCTCAATAGTTATGGGCAACAAGATCACCTACCACTCCCCCAGCCGAGGTTCCTCCATGGAGATGGGCGCTGCCATTACTGTCCTTGTCTTCTCTCAGTACAAGCTCCCTGTCTCTACCTCCATGTGCATTACTGGTGCCACCGTCGGTGTCGGTCTTTGCAACGGTAGCCTCAAGGCTGTCAACTGGAAGCGAGTTTTCCTTCTCGTCTTCTCCTGGTTCATGACCATCCCTATCGCCGGTCTTATCGGTGGATGTCTTATGGGTCTTGCTCTCAACGCCCCTCACTTTTAAAAGCACCTTACACTTATGATACCTATTGATGGACTTGATACCAAATCGTCCGTTTTACTGTCTGAAATATTGAATGGAAATGAGATGAAAAATAGAGGAGTGGATGTTATTGCATAGAATACATCTAGTTGGAATCTTTTTATAGTACACTTGTCTTATGACTTAATTGACGAAGATTACACTCTTGAACTTGACTATCGTGCCTTCATTACTTGCGGGAATTCGACGCGGTTGAATAATCAGCTGTTACAACGAAAATCGCAATGAGACATTACAAAGTGAGTGGCGAGTATCTAGTCGAGTGGTAACTATTCACGTAGAATTGTTAATTGAGTTGCTTCCCAGGTGTTGTAGCAAGACGTCGCTCCTCCTCGGCACTATGTAAGGCTAGACTATTGGTACTGGCACACAACATTTTTTAACAAGATTTCAAGTTGTCGAAATTCTTATTGCGTCTTGAGTCCCAGATATGAAAAATGTCGTGTTTGATTACAGTTGCGGCCATTCAGTAACATCTACTACCAACATACTGCCACTTGATAGAAATGACGTTGTGCAAATCCAGGGAGTTAGTGTCTCTTGGCAGGAACCACTATGCAAGCTGAACACTTGGCAATTCTATGATGTACTCTCTTGGCGTGCTTATGGTGTACTGGGTGTACTCATACCACCCCTTCAGGGTTGAGGTCTTGGCTATCTCTTGGCTTCATAGCGACATATTTCTGCGGCCAATCTAAGCAACTGCTCGTGTGACCAAACAAACCTTTGCTACAACAACAAGGGTTGATGAACTCGTCATAGGCGTCTGCCACGTTACACCTGGAAAGGGCCAATTGTTCCGTTAACCATCACGTGTGGACCGAGAACAAAACTTTGAGTCATCGTGCTGTCCTATAGTTCGACATAATAATGTGCCACATCCTCGGTAACGCTGGAAAGTAGTCAGACGTTCGAAAGCCACTTTGCCGCAGGGGTCCCACGAGAAAGTGTACAGACGGAAGCCATACAAAAAAAAAAAGATGAAAGACCATATCGCACTACTCGTCGTCATTTCATTGAGTCATTCACACCAACATGCACTCAAGGCTGACTTCAGCCTCCCCGGCCATTTTCAGATTTTTCTTTATGTCTATAGCAAATGGAGCTTGGGGAGCCTCTAGAGAGGAAATATCAGGGCCGTGCGACCTAATACAGATTAGTATAAAGCTATATTGCTAATACATAAAATCAGTACAAAATGCATTAACTCTTCTTGATTCACTATCTTGTTTATAATATGACACAATATTATGATAGACATCTCAAACGAGCGGATATCAGCTTGAAATAAGAACAACACCCAGAACGCCTTCCCCTTTTCTGTCTTTTGGAGCTACTGTTGGCACCACATCTGAACAGGAACACCCTTGACCTGATCCAAGATGCTGAAGTCCATATCCCATTGCTTGAAGCTGACGACGATCATATCGAACTGCTCAAGTTCCTCCTTGACCCAGTCGGCATCGTCCAATCGTGGAATCTCTGGTACAGCAGCCTGCTTGACCAAGGCATCGGCGAAGTGGACATCGACGTCGAGCTTCTTCAACTCCTTGGCCAATTGTAGGCCAGGTGAGTTCACAAGGTGATCCTGCCCAGCCTTGAAGCCCATGCCAACGACCAGAACCCGCTTTGTCATGTCGATACCGGAGTCGCGGCGCTGAAGCTTACCGCCTCCCATGAGTTCGTTGAGAATTCGCTTCGCCATGGTGGCAGGTCGCTTGTTCATTTTGTCGGCGCATGCTTCGAGAAGGGGGAACTCGCAGTTGGACAGGAGGTAGTATGGGTTGACGGGAATGCAGTGACCACCGACACCAAGACTGGGAGTGTAGGGCATATAACCGAATGGCTTGGTAGCAGCAGCTTTTGAGACCTCAAAGGGGTTAACACCAAGACCCTGGCAAGCATCGGCCATCTCGTTGGCAAAGGCGATACACATCATTCGTTGACAGTTCTCATAGAGCTTGCACATCTCAGCGACTTCAGGCTTGGAGACAGGGACAATAGTGTCAAAGACTCGGCCATAAAGGCGGACGACAGCGTCGAGGGATCCAGGAATAACGTCATCGAGACCAGAGACAACTTTTGGGATGGATCGCATAGGAGGCTCAGTTCGACCGGGATCAATGCGCTTTTGTATGTTAGCATATACTCATGGTAGGACACGATCAATGAGTGGTTGAGCTTACCTCGGGCGACATTCCAGCGAAGAGACCTTTGGCCTTTGCGATAGGACCAAGAAGCTGACGAGTCAGGCCGACTGACACTGAGCTCTCGATGACGACGGTGCAGCCAGGGCGGGCCCATTGCTCCACCCTATGCAGAGCACTTTGCAGGTAAGACAGATCGATAGTCTTGTCAGATCGAAGGAGAGTAGGAACAGAGATGAGGAAGTGCGTAGCCTTGCCAAGATCAGACTCATTGGAGGTGAAAGAAACGTTAGGACGAGCTCTGAACTCGCCACGCAGAAACTCAAGTCGGCTCTCGCTAATGTCAAAACCCATGATCTCATACTTGGAAGAGAAAGAGTCCACGAGACCTGTACCCACGAAGCCGACGCCGATCACTGCAACAAGAGGAGTAGCTTCAGTGGGTGTGATGGTGGTCTTGGCAGGTGATGTCTTGGCTGCGTGACGCTTTGTCTCAGTGGGACGAGCCCTGCAAGGAGCAGGTCTCTGAATAAGGTTGGCAGAGAAAGGCATTGTGGAGTTTGAGAAGAGGAAGAGATGGTTTCTTGGAAAGGTGATTGTGTTAAGATGAGATGAGTGAGTGATGAGACTGACATTCTCGTGCTCAACCCGATCTTCTTATAGTTGAAGTCTCAATGCTGAGAGCAAAGACAAGAATTTTTCTTCAAGCTATTCACTATTGCATCTTGATACTAAGCAAAAGCGTCAACCTCATCTTTCGATATCAAGGTTCCTTACTACCAGTCTAGACTCAGTAGTGGATAATACGCTCATGGTTGAATCGGAACGTGTTGTCCGAATATCAGACAGAGTCTCCATATTGGGTAAGCTCATTAACATTCACACATGCCAGCGGGGCCTCCCGCAGCCACTACTACTTTATTGTGAGTGGCAATTACCCTTCGGCAGGCACGGACTCCATCCGGTGATAGGCACGGGAAAGATGAGGAATGTGGTCTGAGACTTGTTTGTCCAATCCTGTTACATGCCGGTCTGGGTAGCACTAACGATACAGGAAGATTTGCAGTAAAACTAGCTATAGGGTGAGCCTTTACATATATTTGTTTTCTATCGAAAGTCTTTCTTCGAGGGATGTATTATAGGTGACGTGATAATTTGAGATATTACCTCTAAGGTTATACCAGGTTAGAGATTCCCGTGTCATGTTAAATGTAATCGCCACGACAACAATACTGTTTCATTCTTGCAACGCTTCCCATGGGAACAATTCGAATGTAGGAGTGTCATACTGACAAGCGAAAACCCGAAATAAGCTCATCAACGTCTAGACCATAAACAGCCATTTCACTTTAAGCGAGCAAATGCCCAGGACTGAATCATTCGCATATGACATGATCTGTGGAGCAGCCCTGCAGTAATTCTGTCTTAGATCGTCTGCCAAGATCCATGGCAGTCTCTAACACACAAAGATCGACACTATGGACCCGTCGCAGACCGTTCTCATCGTTCCCCCACCCAATGACGGGTCAGTGCAGCGAACGGTCTACTTGATCCGGGGATGGGTCAGCCACTTATCACATACCTTGCCAAACTGATCAATCACTTTGCCATGCGAGTTGGAACGGGAACAGCAAACGGTGATCGGCAAAATTTTTGTGAGCGTTATTGGAATCGTGCCTGTTGATCACACACGGCAAAGATGGGTCTAGGTTGAGCTTGACTATGTGATCAACATTGTCTCTCGTATGATTGTGGGTCTAGGTGCTTTGTGCCATGTACCCTGGGACGGTTCCAGATTCTTGGGAGATATTACCAAGAATGAGGCCTGGTAACTTGTGGGAGAACCTGGAAATGGGAAGAAAAGTCATCCCTAGCGTCACAGCACATATGATTCAACCCCGTCTGAGTCGAAATAGACATCACAAATCTGAGTCAGAATATATCCGTCTATTCTCCGAAATATCTCAACTCTATCGCCTTTTCCTTTAAACGGCATTAGTTGACTAAAATCCCCGAGTTCTGCATAAACCGATATCCACTCGGAGCATTTTTCACACCAAATAGTAAGCGAAGACTAGATGTCATCAACACAGACCTTGTCAGAACCTCAGTAGTCAGAAATCACAGGACTCAGTTACGACCGAGTTCATTCCTAATTCAACTATTCGTTAAGCGAGCTCTTTAGCTTGTTGATAACAAACGGCATGGCAAACGGGACAACAAGCCCATTCCGGACAGCCACAGGAATGTAGACTCCACCCCATCTCTCCAACTTACAAGAACTCATGAGCAATTCTGGGTCTTTCTCAACGATAAATCGAATTTTCTTCAGAATTTCTATCTACGGTCATGATCATCCCTGTGTGAGCGGGGGATGACAAGCTAAAATGCAAAAGAGAAGTGGAAAACGAAAAAAGACCGTCTCGGCCAACTTGCTTGGAGAAGGTACTGGAATCCTGCAGGCGATGTTTGAACTTGATAAAGGCTAGATAGATCGGGATTTGAACATTATAATCATAAAATTTGCTATAACGACTTTGTTGCTCTTGAATACCTAGTACTTGGGCTATTCCTTCTTTCCCTTCCCTCCCCCCCAAGTTGTTATTCATTTGTCTTACACTCATTTATCTTTCCGAGACAATCATCCATCATGGCCACTCTGAACGAGCGGCCTGTAAGTGCATTGGACTCCTTTGAGGCCAAAAAGGCTTACTTCGATAATGACTTTGCCGACTTGAAGAAGACTATCAACTCCTCTCCTATCCTTGAAGACGAACGCCCACTGGTCGACCGTCGCAGGCCATGGCAAAATGCTTCCTTCTCGTCAACAGCTGAGACAATGGTTGGCGAAGATGAAAATTGGCCATTCAAGAAAGACTTCTCTAATCTGCATATAGAGAACCCTTTACCCCCGTTGACACCCAAGATCAATCATGAGCCCTTCTTCCCCTCACATACAGACAAGACCACTCCTTTGTTCCATCTCAAAGTTAAGCCCACACGAGATCCGCTACATGCAGTCACTATCGAAGAAGAAGATGATGATGACACCATTTGTCCCCTTGAGCAAGACCCTAAGAAGGCTAGCCCTACTGTCTCAGTTGATGAGAAGCCTACACAAGCTGCTCCCACACATGCCAACGACACTGTTGAGATATGCGGCTACCCCAAGATTGAAGACCCTGTCGATCCTGCGCGAATCCTCACCAAAAGAGATCTACGCAATCAACGTGTAGCGTTTATGGGCCTGATTGTCATTATCAACATCTGCATGGCTATCACTGCCTTGTTTGGGAAGAAAAGCAAGCTGGTCTTTATTGTTGTTCTCTTTGTTAAGAGCAAAGACTTCTTGTCAGCTATCTTGTCTCCCACAGGGATGATGTACCGTGCTATCTACGAGAAGTTCTACCCACCTGAGCCTGTCAGTCGACGATGGATTCTTTCTCTTATTCCTGCATACTCTGAGAGCGAGGAGCAGATCGTCAAGACAATTTTCTCTCTTCGAGACAATGGCGTCGATCCTCATCGTCAAGTCATGGTCGTTATTTTAGACGGGAATCCTCGTGACGTGCGATCGCACATGACTCGCATGGTCCGCGAGTTTCAGCGCCCATATGTATCCCTTAAATGGAAGAAGGGTGTCTTGAACATCCTCGCTGGTTTCATGGAAGACGTCCCTGTCATTGTCATTGAAAAAGTCAAGAATGCTGGTAAGAAGGACTCTCTTGTCCTCTGCCATGACCTCTTCAACTATCCTCGTGAGAACTCCCCTCTGTACACACAGCTTCTACGGAAGGAAATGTGGGATGAAATTCTGCCTGAGTTGACCAGAGGCGAAGAATTTAATGGATTTGATATGGTTTTTTGCACGGATGCCGATTCGACTATTCACAAGGGTGCTGTTGCACTTCTTGCTAATGCTCTTGCGCGGGATAAGAATGCTATCGCTGCTTGTGGTCTCGTGCTAGTTGAGCTAGAACCAGGCTATGAGTGGTCTTTCTGGAACCTATACCAACAGTTTCAGGTACGTACAGACGAAGGCTGAGTATCGATACTTTTACTAACCATAGCTACAGTACACATTTGGACAATATGTCAGAAGGCGAGCTGAAGGTTTTGTTGGGAAAGTTACTTGTCTACCTGGTTGTATCACTATGATGGCTGTCAGACCAGAAATGGCTGGTGCTATCCGCAAGTACTCTGAGCCGGTGACTGGTGAACTGGTTATCCATCACCAAGTCCAATATCTCGTAAGTCAACACTGTCTTTAGCCTTGCTCCACACACTAACTCGATCTAGGGTACCGACCGCAGACTTACATACTCTATGCTCTCTCAGGGTCAACATCTCCGAACACTTTTTGTCCCTGATGCCGTCAGCGAAACGGTAGCTCCACAATCCCTCTTCCACTATCTAAGCCAACGGCGTCGATGGGGCTCCAACGCGTACTTTAACAATTATTTTTACCTTGCTGGCGAGAAGATGATTCCCGTTACTCGCATTGCTGCCTCTATCGAGGTTATTCGTTTGAGTCTTGTGTACTACCGCATTCTCAACACTGTACTTTTCATTCTTAGCTGCATTCGTCACATCACAGCTCTCAAGTTGGTCCCTATGCTGGTCGTCGGCCAACTACCTTCACTATGGTTCTTTTGTTCAATCCTCCTTGAGCCTGTATTGCGCAAGCGAGGACATAAACTTCTCATTGGATATCTCATCAACAAATGCGTTTCGCCCTTTATGAGCGTCATTATTTTTACAAAAGTTGCTACAAACTTGGGTAGCCAGGTATGGGGTGTATCTGGAGTCACGGCGTCATCAGCGCCTGCTCCTGCTGCTCCTGCTTCTGCAGCATCATCAGATGATGAAGAGGTAGAGAAGAAGGTCGCAACAGATGCACTTGATGCAGCTGAAAGAGGAGAGGTTCTCCCCTCATTTAAACATGAGGCTGCAGGCCTCACTAAACCAGAGCGTGCTCGTCTTAGAGATGAGCGTGTTGATATCGAGTAGACTATTAAAATACTAGAATATTAGACCTAGATAATATCCCAACAATATTTAATACTTTTCAGTTTTGAACCTCAAGCCGAAGTAGAATTCTTCTCCTCTAAGCCTGTTCAGAAAACGCTGTCTCACTTTGACCTGTTCAAAGTGACTTCAAGTTGCTCTTCTCTCCTCCCTCGGCGGCCAAGTCATCTACTGCTTAGACACCGAGTGCATTCACCGACCTAGCGTAAGATTCTTGATCCAGGCCTTTGCGCATCCCAGTCTCGGCCAACCTAATTTAATCCATTTTCGGTAGTCTGGTATGAATAAAGACTTTCGCATGCGGTGACCAATCCTTTGCCAAGTAAACTGCGACGACCGAGGACTTCAAGTTGAGTTACGTTCAGAGCCTAACTGCAAGGCGTCAAACCATATTTTTCTCACAGGAAAATAACTGTTACCTCGCTTGGCGGCGCCTACCGAATAATGGCGCCCCCGGACTGTGATGCCTAGCTCAGCCATATCCGGACCAACATTCCAGAGTCGTGTCAAGTGTAAACACTGGAACCCCCTTAGTAATTCGAGTCACAGTCCCCTTTAAAGTTAATCGCTGGGGAAAACCCCTCCCTGAATTTGTCTCGTCTCCATTTCTCATTCCATTTCTCATTCCCCCCCACCGGCTAGCATTACCTGCGCAAGAGCTATATAATACCTTGCACTGACACAATGAAGCAGAGTCCGCGACTCTAGGGCTGAATTAATTCCTTTTGCGGACTTTATTTCCGATGCCTCTTCCTCGCCAGTGCTTTCCCCGCTATGCCATCTTTATTATCGTGGGCTGTTTTGTCATGGTCGTCGTTATTTGCGGTACCTACTTCGGTTTAAGTAGGAGAAACCATCACTCGTTCGACTGGACGACGATTGTGAGTGATCGCGGAGATGTACTCCCTGACTTTAGCTTTGCCGGGTACCATAACTCAGCAATGATACTGCCGAACGGGTCCAGCGCCAATATTACTCTGGTGTTTAACAGTAGTATTGACGACGTCAAGCCTTTGATACAAGAGGCTATTGACAGCATCGCGTCTTCAGGTGGCGGTACTGTTGTTCTGCCTGAAGGTAGATGGCCCATCAATGCAGGCATCAACATAACCAGTGGTGTTGTTGTCGCTGGAGCCGGAGGGAGCAAGACGGTTTTGGTTTTACAAGACCGTCCGTCTCAGCCAGTCTTTACTCTCGGTACACCTGCAAATGCTGCAAAACCTCGGTATGGATTCAGATCAAACATCACAAACCAATATCTGCCTATCGGTTCCTCTTCTGTGGAGGTAGTGAGCAGCGCTGGTTTTGCAGCTAACCAGCTGGTCTATGTCTCCCGCAATGCGACGGAGGAGTGGATCAGTGGTAATGGAATGTATGATCTCGTCCGAGACGATGTTCCACAGACATGGATACCAGTAAGCAATGTTCGTTTCTCATCGAAGACCAACAACTAACTTGCCTCACTCAGGTAAACAAGAGAATACTATCACCCAATCTGATCAGTAGTGTCTATGGCACAAATATCACTCTTCAGATTCCGTTGACGGACAACCTTGACTCCGACTATGTCCAGCCTGAACTGATAGTCTATACCCCACCGTATGTCAATAATGAGATTGGCATACAAGATCTTGGGATCGAAGTCCCCGATACATGCTCGGGCGCACCGATGAGCGACAAAATCTGCAACTCTTCTGCTGTTTACTTCCCATCCTGGACAGTTGACAGTTGGGCTAGTGGGCTCGCCCTCAAAGGGTTCAACAAATTCTTCCAAGTAGACCAAGATGCCTCTCGCATCACTATCCAGAATTGCACAATGGACCGTGATCGAGACATCCAAGGTGCTGCTCTTCCTTTTGACATATTGATACAAGGCTCTCAAGTTTTGGTACAAGATTGCGCACAAGTTGGCATACCAACAGCGCGATGTTTTACTGTCGCCACAGGGTCATTGACATCTGGTCCAAATGCTGTTTTACGTCACAAGGCCAAGTCTGATGTGCAAACCATATATCCACACCAGAGATGGGCACAGGGCTTGTTGGTAGAAGATAGCTCGGTAAAGACTTTGTTTGTGGATCGGGGCATCAAAGGCTCAGGTCATGGGTGGACTATCAATGGCGGTGTTGGGTGGAATCTTGATGGGAATGTTGAGTTCGAATCACCGCCGCTGGGGATCAACTGGTGTATCGGCGGAGGAGGAGATGACCGTGAACCGAAAGGCAATGCGACTTTCATTAAGTCAGGAAAACGAGTAGAGCCTCGTAGCCTATTCATGGCTCAATTGGAGGAGCGAGGCATTTATAGATATGCTCAAGAAAACGAGGGAATCAACGAGTAGGGGACTGGATCACAATTAATTGTGTTAGAAAGAAAAGTACAACTGTAGACATCAGAGAAACCATAAACTGAGCACGACACAAGTGACAGTGGCTACAATACACACGACTTAATAGAGCAACTTTTTGAACATTTAAAATTCTTCATTACTAGTAACTATTTACTCTTGGATATCATGATCGTTAATCTAACTCTGCTTCTCGCCACCTCTCCGTCTTGTGTCCTAGACAGATAGTCTTCTAAGCGTGTGAGATCTGAACCTGGTCCTTGGGGTCAGTCATAGCCTGCTCAACAAAGACCTTGTACCACTGGCCAGTGCAGAGGAGATAAGTGGTTTCCTTAACACCAGCCCAGTTCTCCCTCACGATATCCATGGTAGGTCGCGAGAAAACAACATCGATCTCCTCAAGAGTCTTGTTCTTGGTCTCGGGCATGAAGAAGATCTGGTAGATCTCACCAACGAAAGCGATACCACCGTAGAAACCGAGAGCCAGACCGGTCTTGCCCATAGCCTCCTGCATGGCAGCGAAGTTATAAGTGACGATGAAAGATGCGAGGAAGAGAAGAGCATCTGAGGTAGTCATTCCGTAACTACGGAGATGGGTTGGGTAACTCTCACTAGGAATGACCCATGTGAGACAGGCGTAAGAACCGAAGAAACCCATGTAGAGGATGAGACCAGTAAGGTAAAGACCCTCGACAGTCATGAGCTGACTAGCGACATCGAATTGGTAGCTGATACCGATGAGAACCAAGCCAATGAAGAAACCGGGAAGCATAGTAATAGCCCAGAAACGACGACCGAAGCGTTCCATGAGGAAGATGGCAGGAATAGTACCGATGAGAAGAGATCCACCGCCGACAAGAGACATGTAGTTGGCCTTCTCCTTGTCGAAACCGATCTGGTTCATGAGAACGGACATGTAGTACATGATAGCGTTGACACCGGTCAATTGACCAAGGAGAATCATAATGTTGGAGTAGACAAGAGCACGACGAGCGCGAGGCTCGGTGAACAAGTCCATCCAAGGGAAGCGGCGGTTCTTGGCTCCCTCGACAACAGCACTCTCTTCCTGGATAACAGAGGCGCTCATGACGTAAAACTCCTCTCGTGACTCACGCTCCTCAACACCACGAATGCGCTTCCAGACCTTGTAGGCGTCGAGGTGGCGCTTCTGGTGGATGAGGAATCGGGGACTCTCGGGAAGGAAGAGCATACCGAAGAACATGATGGTAGAGAATACAAGAGATGAGCCAAGGATATATCGCCAGTTACCAGGAACCTTGAGGAAAATGGCACCGACAGCATATCCAAGTACCTCACCAAGGGCAATGTTGAACTGGTAGAGGGAGACCAAGTTTCCTCGGATTCTTCGCTCGACAGTCTCTGCGACGTAGACAGGGACGGTACCGCCCTCAAGACCAACACCGAGACCCAGAATAACACGCGAAGAGACAATCATACCTGCTCAGTCAGTACAAAGAAACATTGAGGGATAACAGCAGTAACTTACCAAAGTTGATAGAGCCAGCCTCAAGGGCAGCACCGATAGTATACAGGATAATAGAAATGATGATGGCTCCCTTTCGTCCAAAGTACTCGTTGGCGGGCGACAACAAAAGCGCACCACCGACAGCACCAAGGGGCATACCAGAGTTAACAAGACTGTTCTCCCTCTCACTCAGATCGAGGTCACCGGGCAAGTACAGGTTGGCACCGCTGATAAGAGACTGATCGAGACCTGAGAGAAGACCACCCATAGAGGCGAAAGCGACAAGGAGCCATGTGAAGTGCTTGGGGTCGGAAAACTGGACTTGGAAGAAACCAGTCTCTAGACCACCAGCTTCATCGAGCTGGCGCTCCATATCATCGATAAGGTTGTCGACTTCGCGGCCGCCACGGCCAGCGACTTCTAGAGCCTCGACTCCGGCCTTTTCTTGACCCATGGCGTTCATGATCTCGTCCTTCTCACGATCGACCGTGGTGGTCGAGTTCTGTCGACTTTGCGCCATGATGAATAATGTGTATATCCTCAAGCGAGTCTAATATAAAAAAAGAAAAATTGTGTAAGAAGGTGTTGCATATGAGTTGGAAACACCAGAGGCTTGGTTCGGTTCCGGAGACATGTTGATCTGGAGCCCCAGGTTCTTATATGTGATTCTGCATACAACCCGCCTTCATCCTCCCCAGCCCACAATTTTTGCCAAACCTGGAGATGCCGTCTCCAGAGCGTCAACCATTAGACTTTCCCGGAGAGTGGGCAGGCTTTGTTTCGCCATGGGGCACCGCAAATGCAAACCCCATAACTTTGAGGAATTGTGGTGACGGTAGCACCGAGAGACTGGCCGGCAAGGCTCCATCGAGAGATGCCGTCTGAACCGATTTAGGTGGAGCTTCTTTTTGTCCTTTGGTTGGAAGGTTAGGCACCATTTGCGCGATCACCGGCCGTTGTAACGGTCTAACAAGAATGCAACGCCTGTAGCATGTTTTCAAAAGGTTAGCTGACTCGGAAGGCGATTGTTGATTGCCATCGAGCCATTCAATTAGTAGGAGGGATTTTCTTCAATCTTCTCGGACCGGCGGAGGAAACCAATCAAATTGTCCTTCACTCATTTTGTAGACACCCACTATCGCAAGTTCCGGCAGAGATCTACAAGCACTAGAGACGGGTTTACTTTGTTCCTCTTCTAGAAACCTTCTAATTGTGAGCCTTTACGTCACCAGGATAGCCGTTTATCCGCCTTGCTTGCTAGGTTCATCGTGGAAGCCGGTTGACCGTCACCCTTGTGGTCAACTGTTGGATATCGCCTCTCCACTGTTGGGACCGGACAGTTCAATGCATGAGTGCTAAAGAGTCCAAGCTCTAGTTAATCGAATGCTCCTACGATGTAGTCTACTGCAGGTGGCATGACTGCTCTTTGCGCCCACCGTGAGATGCAGACTGCTATGCATCGTTTTTTGCTTGACCTCATTTGTATTTTCACGATTATTCCCGTGCCAAGTCGGATACTCGTGGCAGACTAGACTCGTTCAACAAACGCGCCCACTTGATGCGAGCACTAAACCTCTGGACTCTCGTCATGGTTCAGCCGCATCTCTTGGCTAGAAATCTCTGAACGGCGATGATAAATTACGCGTTGAATATTAGACTAGCTACCCTATGGTTGGGCTGTTGCGTACGTAGATACCGTAGTCTGTCAAGTTCACGAATAGGCTTTCGAACATTGCATCGCCCACGTCATTATTTGAATTGTGGGTCTGTAAGAAAACAAATCTATAAACTCCATACCAACAAGCTGTTGTAGGACAATAAAACATGTACGTGCTGTTGAGAACGCGCTCTACGGTGAAGAAGAATCGCGTGTCTGAAAAAAAGCAACAAAAAAGGATTGAGATGGGGAAACGACCCAATTACACTACAAACCCACATTTCAACCTTAACATCCCCAGGGAGAAGTTTTCGTGGGGATATGCTCGTCACCACTTTTCTCTCACTTGGATATGTCAATGGTTGGTCCAACGTTTTGGACATCGGCCCGATATGAAGACAGAAGCAGATGACTGCGTCCAAAACTCCACAATCGCGACCTTAACGGAAAGATACGGGCCTGAGTACGACTTCATCTGCCCTGTCGACATGCTATTTTCCGGAGAACGAGTATATCACGGGACCGCTCCGACCCCCGCGATTCTGGGTAAAGGGCCGATTTCATCCCCGGAAACAAGCAAGAAATCCCCATTTTTTGGTCACAGCAGGGATTAACAGGCAGAGACTTAACGACAGTCCATTCTGTGGGATGTAAATTGTAGGTAATGACGAGACAAGTCGTGCCATGCTTTGGCATAAAAGTGAAACTAACTTGGCTAGTCACGTAATGAATCAGCGGCTACATTCGGAGCCCATATTGACATCCTTGGTCTTATTTTGGGGCACGCGAGCTGGAGCTTATACTGCTTTGGGTAGTAGTAATAGGAGGCTCGCTGATGGGTCCGCTGGTAAATGAGACAGAAAATATCTGCTTCCCATTGAGCATTGACTGATCAATCCATCAATCCGTCGTTTCTTGTTGTGAAAATCTCGTACAATTGTGGAGACATAAACTCAGCACGGGATCTGCAAAATTTGTCCAAGACGTAATGACTGTTCTCAAGTCAACCCTCATAGCCATAGCAATCAGAAACTGTGTATGGACCATCGTTGACACAGAGCCGCAAGCTGAACTCACTACTCGCCTCAAAGATCCCGCAAGCCACTGCCGCATCTCGTCTTGAGCCTCATCAGCCCTACCGGATAATCCCATCTTGGCCATTCACTAAGCCTTCTTGGCCCTACCCCTAGTATCTCTGATCCCGACGCCAAGAATAAAGCCAAGGCGTAAAATTGTGCATATTCCCGTGACAATAACACTGAACCAATCCTCCCATCTCCAATTCGAAAGTGCGAGATTTCCTTCCATTTTCATGCCAAGGTAGATAGCTGTAAGCATGGTAAAATCAGCTGGCAAAAGGCAACCTTGGAACATCTTCCAGATCTTGACGTCGTGGGTATAGCGCAACAATGTGCACTGGAGGACCAGGTACGACGTGCCCATACCGCCGATCTGGTATAGGTAAGGCGCAAAGTGTGCGTCGAGTGGATAATCGACGAAGAACGCTTGCATGGCGAGCTTGTGATCCAGGAAATTAACCCACATTCCCATCAGGGTCAGGGCAGGGTCTACCCAGAGAAACCAGAGACTGTAGATAAGATGGATTTTATCAGTGATGGCCATTTTGGTGACTTTCGGAACTATGGGACAAACTAGTAATTGAATAGTAACAGATACAGAGAATAACGAGACCAAGTCAACGAGGCAGCTTCTTATAGCTGTTGCACAATGTCAGCAATGTCAGACTTGCCGTCAGCTTATACATGTCAGCATAGCTGCCTAGGGTCTCTCACCAAATAACCATCGGCGCACTTTGATTGGCCTCCCCTCATGGTGCCAAGGTAGGTCCTTGAATAATTGGCTGTTGAAGCAGCTGCATAGCACCTACTTTGGCCGGACATCACAGCAGAATACAATGCGGGGAAAGGAAGTTGATATTTTATTGACTCCACGGAAGATCGATTTCACCTTGTCGGCTAACTCTTTGGACCAAACTTTGTGGTTCAGGAGTGCCCTGCCCTTGACTGAGGATCGATCCAATAGACGCTGGGTTGATTCGCACTTAGCCTCAAACGCGCCCATCCCTGACTACCTCTGGGTCGATCTTGTTATCTTATATGTTAACAAGGTTTTCAATTATTCAAGTTGGTGTTTGTCTGAGATGCAAAGTTCGGTACTCGAGATGTAGAATGTCTCGCCGACTCGTTCCATTATTTCCATCTACCATAACTTGAGCTGATACGAATACCTATGGACCTCTAACAAAGCGTGAAACCAGAGGGATCGATGGGTAAACAACCACCCACAACGCCAATGGCTCCCGCCTGATCGCCGTTATGGTTGTAGACATACATCTGGGCACTCAAGGTAGAACCAGGACCACCCCATCTTCCAATATTGTTGATAACGTGTTCAAAAGCCTCCTGGCACTGCTTTGTATCCCTAGGACCAGCTTCCTTGCAGTCGATGTCCTTGTTCGCCGCGAAGGTGATGGCACCTGGGGTAAGAGTAAGAGCTCCACCATGGCAGCTAACAACATGTCAGTCATCGTTTTCGCTTGTCACTAGGTTGAACTTACCCATCTTCAACCAAAGCATTACAGTAGTCAGCGGCTTCGTCTGCTGAGTATGACGGAATGAGTCCGTTGCATGTCGCTCCGCAGTTTGCTACAACAAAGGCATCTTCGGGCCAGCCCCAGTCCGCAGCGACCAAGGGACAAGAGACGACCAGTGCGGTCGCAATCGAAGTGAAATAACGCATATTGAGTGATGAGATGATAGGATGATGTCTGTTGGAGATGAGCTAAAAGTGCTTGTAGGCAAAGGAGGCATATTTATAATCGACGGTTCCCGTTTAAAGATCACGATTTACAATACGTTGAGTGTGTTCGATCTATGATGTCAAATCTCAAGATCTCTGATTCTCATGAGACAAGGAACGCATCGAGATGCTGAGTTCTCCAATTATGCATAATTAAGTATCGTAAACAAATTTGGGCCAAATCTAGGCGACACGAGCCAATCAACGAGCATAATGATACTATGCAATCTTCCAAAGCCTTGCTTCAAATTCGGTGATATTACACATAACAAATCCTACGGAGATCCTATGAACGGAGAAAGTCGCTCTGACGTACTTGCTATTGGTCCAATTGAGATCTCTCTGTGTTCAGCCCTGTACTGGTGGGTTTAAAAGAGGGCCGATCTGACGGAAGGATCTAGCCTTCCCATTTTGGCAATGGACTTTGGCAAGTAAGCTGACTGCATAACGAAGAGATGTCCCAGAACTCCGTAAGTTTCTGTGATGAGAAACCTTGGAACGTTTAGTTGAGAAACTCGGTGGAGATAGTTTGGTAACAGAGTGAGAAAGAAAGTAAATGTTGAATCAAGTCATACTTATTCGAATCACTAAGTCCACATCCACGACCACTCGGTACGATGCAGTCCTTTCACAGGACATGGGATCGGACAGCGACGAAGTTTCCAGGTTCCTCAGTCGATGAAAAGTGGTTCGAGAGTCAGTTTAGAGCTGTTTTAGAAACCAAATTTGTTTTTACGTGTCATATCATTATGATTTACAAATTGAGGAATCTCATATAATCTAATACTAGATTACAAGGAACTGGATTCATCCTAGATTTACAAGCTTCAATCAGGTTGTTGATAGTGAAGTTATGTAGAGTTTTAGGTACGTATAGAGGCATAATATTCAGGCAAATTGCAAAGGGAGTCTCGTAGCGATGTAGTTAGAATCTCAATTGTTCTAAGCAATATTTTCTCGACTTTTCTAGTTGTGTTTCTCGGCCCCAGTCCTCTCCATCCCAGGGCGAGCCCTGCTCCTCCTCGCAACAATCATCACTTAAACACAAGTGAGGTCTGCGGTTTCCGAATCAAAGGTGCATCGGTCGGTGTGAGTGAAGGAAAGCTGTATGTTATGGTCAGATGTGGAATATCTCGGTATGTAGATAAAACAAAACTTACGTTGATCAAGCCACCGTCACCCTCAGTGAAGAACTGGTTGGGGGCAGCAATGTACATGCACTCGTAGTCAGTGTTGAGAATGCCGAGCCTGAACTCAACCGAGGACTGGCCGTCGATGTTGGCAGGATCGGCGACCGAGAAGCCTTGGTTGTAGCAGGCTGCAGCTTGGAATCGCGCAGGGTCGGGGTTGTTGGCCATCATGGCCTGAGTGGTCTGCACCGTGAAGGCTTCACGACCAGCGTCGAAGTTGGAGATGTCGCCGATAAAGCCGACGGCGGCCTGGACGGCCTCGTTGACAAGAGCGGTGACTGCTGCGGTACCAGCCGCAGTCAGGATAGCCGCAGTGACGGGCTCACGCTTGCTCAAGAGATGATCAGAACCCTTGGCTACCTCTCGGCGGTGAAGCGTGGTAGTCTTGAGACCAGTCTCGGTAGGGGCGGCATTGACCATGACAGAGCATCCAGCGATGGCAGCGACGAAGGTGGTGAAAGAAGGCATGTTGGTAAAATTGAAGGGTTAAAAAGTCACAGACTTTGAATGGTTAAACTGGTGGTATTGAAGTGAAGAGTTGATGATGAGAGATAAGAAACGAAGTGAGCTGCTGAAGAAACCAGAAACTAAGGCGGCGAGGACTTCACAATTTATACACTTTTTCCACTTTGGATTCTTTGTTCTTACTGACGGTATCATCGGCCTATCCGAAGACGTGAAACAAGCTGTAGACGATTCTTTCCCGTTCAACCTTGCTCGTGATAGATTTAAAGTTATTTCAACACAGCTTGGCAGTAATGAGGTTTTGGAAATCGACAGCAACTACCGATATAGTATCGCACCTGAGCTATTATAAGTCGTAGACTTGATATTAGCAGGGTTGACAGGGCCAGTGGGTAGCAGAAAAAATAACCTCTAAGCTTTAAGGATCAAAAATAAATGAACCAACGCTATCGTCTAAATGGCATACACTGACACAGTAGTTTTGTCGAGGGACCAATTCTTCTGGTACCCTAGGTCAGGGGTCATCGGTAACAGGCTGAGATGTTGCTGGGATCTCTCGGATGCCCGGTCCTATCAATTATGTTCGCCAATAGCAAATCCTGGATGCTGTCTTTGCCCCACTAATGCCTCCTTGTCTGTTGTTTCCGTCGAAACTTGACTTGCTATTCGGGGTCCAACTGAAACCAGGGTTGAACTCTAAATGGCATTTAGATCAGATGAATGGGCTGAATGCCAACATTCCTCGACCTCTTCGGGCACAATGCGCGCGAGTCAGTTCCATGCACGCGGTCCCTTCTCACGAACTGTGGTCTGATTGTGGAAGAGGGTCAAACGCAAGTCTGGTACCCTTTTAGACATTTAAGCTTATGCTGACTGAACGATATGCTTTCCCTAAAAGTTGTAACCTTGGATTTTTCAGGGAGTTATTCAGCCTAAGTGGATTTACCCCTGCGTGCTCAGTCCCGCCAATGCGGGACTCTTGTCGAGTTGCCGAAATAGAGTTCCAGATACTTGCAAGAGAGGTTTCAACCAATAAAAGTCTGAAGCCAAGGCCGGGAACACTTCATTCCGGTATTAACGGACTTCGCTATTAGTTAAAACAGAAGCATAATTGACACAGTCACAAGTTCTTCACGACAGACCAATCAATGAAAGGATCTGTTGCTTGCTTACTCTATCTATTGAAGTCAGTGCATGTCCAATGCTTGCATGTTGGAGTTCTCTTTAGTCACCGCAGGGTAGTCTTTCCAAACTCGAGATCCCAAGTCAACTAATGACACTTTCATTTTAATCAGGCCTCAGGTTAGGTCCGGCAAGTAAAAAGCCAATATGGCACGCATTACATAGACGTAGTCGTGGGTTACATGTTTTTGACCGGATGCCACAAGCGTTTTATTTGAGCTGATCAAGGCAACGTTATCCACTAGATTTGCTCCATGTCGCCTTTTCTGTAATTGAGTAGAACTGAGCAGGTGATAATTACCTTTTGACAGAATATTTCGAGTAGTGTGGGAGTTTTTTCACGAGATCGGAAAACTGGCTGAGGTGTGCCGCATCAACTCTCCTGTCGCACATGACAGAAGTAAGTGATTGACCACTTCAGGCTATGTAAGGATTCCACTCTTGGAACATCTATCAGTCAGTAGATAGAGGTCGCAACTGCCGAATTTGACAACTTTTAATATGCTGCAGCATCTCTTGGCTGCAATGTATACCCTATAGGCGTCAAGCCTGATCAAGGATACTATTGGTTGAAAGCTAACCGATAACTCTGATAGCAACTAAAAAAATCAGTCAAATGATACCAACCTCTCGAGTTTGTCTACATCCAGTCCTCAGCGGTATCCCATGTAACGGACGGTACTTGATATGAGTTTTTTTAGTGACCAATATTCTCTAATCTTGATGAAGATCACTCCGATGTTATCTCTATCTATATCCGTACTGAATCAATGGGTCCTTATGGTATATTCAAGTCCGCCGTGGCAAATGCACCTCTTTGAGACGCGGAAAATAACATGCGATACCCCCGAGAATTGTACAGAATGGAATAATCCGGTCAAGAACCGAGGGGCTCCGATCATGTTATGTCTCGGTCCACATTGGAGAGACAGCACTAACCCTCATTTGAGTTAGTGGAAGATGAATAAGCTCAAGCCGCACGGAGCCACGGACCCGGAGCCGTCCCCCGAATCCGGGGATCTGATAACATTATCTATACCGAGAAAGCTCCGTGTACTCATTTTGGTATATAAACAGCCCTCGACACGATTCCTTCCATCGTTATTACTTTCTCTCGAATCCTCATACACACTCCTCAAGAGTAAGTCAGATGTATACCTCGTGTGCGTCTCAGCTAACATGTTCAGTGTCTAACAACAAGATCGTTCCTCTCACCATTATCAAGGGCGCTGGCCACGAGCACATCCCTATCCCAGAGGGAGAGTGCGCAATCATCGCCGACTTCCACTCTGTCAAGTCGCAAAGCTCTCACTCCACACCATATTTGACAACGGGATTCTACCGAGTTGTCCCAGGACCTACACGATATGGCGAGTACGACTACGAGGAGACCAAGTATGTTCTCAAGGGTCAAATTGACATCACCGTAAGCTATGGTTCAACCCCAATGAGACATAATTCGTGATTCTAATAGCTCGTGCAGGATGAGGCCACTGGCAAGACACATCATCTTGTTGCCGGAGACTGGGCCTTTTTCCATGTTGGATCCAAAGCCCAGGTAAGTCTTCTCGGCCTTCTAATTTCTTGATCAATAATTAATCATCTCTGTCTAGTTCTCAACCAAGACTGAAGGTGTTGCATTCTACGCTGTTACCCGACCAATGAACGACGGCCACCCTAACCTTGTTGGCCGCGAGGAGAGCAACTCCAAGTTGTAAAAGTCATGTTATTATAGCCCTAATGAATCAAAAGAATTTATAGCGTATATGTTACCTAATGTGATTTTGTTTCTAAAGGTAAAAGTGTCGTTTGGCTTGATTACAGTCGTGCGCATACACCGCCCTGGGACATGTAAGGGGATAAAGAAGCAATGTGGGAAGGTCAAATGGAACATGAGCGAAGTTAGTCAGTAGGATATGCCAATATAAGATACCGCGACTTGATAAAATAGAGTCTGGGCCTAAGCCTTGGTGACTGGATGACATTGTTTGCTTATGCATTAAGCCCTACGACTAAGATCCCCATGCACTTCAGTGTATTAACCTTTTCACTGCATATACTGGTGCATGGCAGTCGGTTTATTTCGAGTCCACGAGGTAATGTGAACCCACTTGGCCAGGCTAAAGGAAAGAGAATTATCGCACGGCAAGCATTGCTGTCCAGTGTCAAGCTTATTAGTTAGCATTAGCAAGTCACTTTACTCGAATACGCCACACACAAAGTTGACAAGGAATAACAAAAGATATTCGCCCTTAGAACGGCAGAACTGTGAATTTTGAGCATCACGTTTGCAGCCGGAAAGCACCTGTGGGTTGTGAGCTTCTCTGAGTTCATTGTATTATGGAAAATGGTATGTTATTTTGTTCTGATTTACGCAACCACTGGGACATTCGAAAAGGCGCTGATCCTACTGTTTTACCGACGAGTATTCGGCATCAACTTAGCACATCGGATTTGTTGTCGCCATCGTCATTGCCAGGGTCTCTGGCTGTCGACCTGATTTCTGGGAGCAGTTCACAGATCCTGACGCTCAAGGAACTTACATGAATACTCCCACTTTCTATTTCGTCGATGGCATCTGCGCTATATTGATTGAAATTGCTATCCTTTGTGTACCGATGCGTACTGGTAAGTTATCTGTGTAATGATAATAGCGACATGTTTCGCTGACAACATCGACAGTACTCGAACTACGAATGCTAAGCAGTCAAAAGATTGCCGTGGCAGGAATTCTTCTTGTTGCTGCTTGGTAAGTACCTTTCAGGCTTCCATCCCAGTTTTGTATGAGTACTGACGTTGGAGTTTAGTGTTTGTGTTGCTAGTGTCGTTCGAATTGTCTACATTGACAAGTTGGTCAAGGACAAGACTTCACTTGAGCTATGGCTCAGGTGTTTGACTGGTCCTGCTGCGAGCCTTTATCCGTAGTTGATATTGTATGCGCCCGTCTGTCGACATTTGGCCTCCTGGCGATAACAATGATATTGGTGATCATGATACGTTATGGAAACCTTTCAAGAAAGAGATCTATTATTTAGTTCACAATGAATACTTAGGCCAGTACCACGGCAGAGACCATGGAATAAATTGGAGATTTTACGCTTTATATAACATATCGATAGTGTAAGTTGATTTGAGAAAACAATTACTTGCCATTTTGCACAGAGTGTAGCCCTCACTTCATCATCAATCGGATTTAGAATGTACGGAGCAGTGTACCTCATCGGGTCTTTTAGACGACGTGGGTATGGACAGGGATTCGCATGCTCTCAGACTACAAGATGGTGTGTGCCGAAATGATCAGTCGCTTGGCAACAACTCCTGCCTAGGTATCCGTATTTATGCCTGGCTGCCATGTATGCATGGGGACCTTTTGACGCTTGAGCTACAAAAGATACTGTGCCGTCGGGTTTCGAATTCGCAATCAAGTAACAACCGAAGCTATATGAGAAGAATGAAGTAATTTTCGGGCCATTTTACGGCAGAGACTCTTGGCGTAGGGTTTACGTCGGATTTACAACCCAGAAATTGACTAGAGGCGGGGAAACAAATGGATCGTCCCGTTTCAACGTGACCAACGACCAACAACTATGGAGAACTGCATACAGATTTTTAAAGGCTGAACAAGTTGAGGGTACTGTAATGGAGGCAAAGTCTTGGTCCTAGTCCGAAATTGATGTCCTTGGGAAGCAGGCGAGTTCCTCAATTGCCACATTGGATCTAGCTCTTGTCAAGGAGGTCGAGTGGTGTGACAGCACCAACTACTTGCTCAGAGCCAGTGTATATGGGAAACGACAAAATATCTTCAGTATACAGTGAGAATATATACGTCTTGCGATCTATAGAAGAGAACCGTCTTCATTCTGTGAAAGAAGTAGCCTACAAAATGGCTCTGCTCGGCAATGCAAATATTCGAATTCACAAGTGTCAAAGCACCACAATGACCAACCAGATATGTCCTAAACCAGATGATCCCAATCTCCCAAAGGCGTCTTCGGAAAATATGTGTCTTCCGATGTGCTGGCACTGTTTAAATCCAATAGGGTGTTGGTTCCGCTTTAAAATATCTGGCACGAGACATTCTATCGGTGGATGCATTCTAATTGCAAGGTGGACTAATGTGGTGCGACACCCGTGGATACTCATTCAACAATAACCAGGATCTGTTAATCTCAACTCGTACATAAACTTAGCAGCAAAAAGGGTTGTTGATTTATCCTTTTTCCTCACCCTTTGCCTTTATTGCGTTGGTGCACAAAGAACAAAGATACGGAAGACCACATCGCCACCATGTCCTATCTCCCAATCACCAGTGACCCTCTCCTCGAGCAGCCCGCTTTCAGTCGCACGCGGAAGATGCGAGTGGTTTGCGTCGGCGCTGGATTCTCGGGCCTACTTGTTGCACACAAGGTTCAACACGAATTGAAGCTGGAGGACGAAGTTGACTTGACCATTTATGAAAAGAACGCGGATATTGGTGGGACCTGGTTCGAGAACACTTATCCTGGTGCCGCTTGGTGAGTTTCGAGCTGCTATACAAAAGAATGGACAATGAGCCTGGACGCTAATATCTTACCTTCACTGCAGCGATTTCCCTGCTCGTTAGTTTCACTAATATGTAACAATTATCAAGATTCGATTCACTAACACAATCTAGACGCTTATGTCTTTCCCTTCGAGGGAAACCCGGATTGGAGCAGGTTTTATGTGGGCCAAGAAGAGATTCAAGACTATATCAAACGCACAGCAGAAAAGTACAACTTAACCAAATATGTTCAGCTTAACACGACCATGAAGGAAACGATTTGGGACGAAGAGTCGGGCAAATGGAAGATCAAAATTGAGCAAGGCGGCGAGATCAAAGAAGACAAGGCAGACTTTGTCATCAACGCATCAGGATTCCTGAAGTAAGCACTGCCACTGGATGTCTTCCAAACCCGCATACTGACTATTGTACTTAGCAAGTGGAAGTGGCCTGAGATCCCTGGTCTCTTTGACTTTAAGGGCAAGCTCATGCACAGCGCAAAATGGTATTCCTCTATTGATACCATACGCCTGGTGTTCCTTTACTGACCAGATTCCAGGGACAACACTTATGACTGGACACGTAAAAAGGTGGCTGTAATTGGCAATGGAGCTTCTGGAATACAGCTTGTGACCGCCATGCAGCCCAAGGTCGAAAATCTTGTCAACTACATGCGCCAACCCACATGGATCTCTGTCAACTTCCTGATTGAAAAGGCTCCCGATGGTGTCAATCGCGAATACACTGAGGAACAGAGGAAGATATGGCGAGAAGATCCTCAGGCTTTTTATGATTACAGAAAGGAGCTTGAAAAGTCGTTAGTACCCTCGCTACCTGTCCTTGCGTTGTCTTTCGAGCTTCTGCTAACCCGAGTGTCAGAATTAATGCATTCTTCTTTGTCATGTGTCTCGACCACCCTGCACAACCATACTATGAAGGATTATGTAAGGAGAGGATGCATGCTTCTATGAAAGACGACCCGGAACTTGAAAAGCGAATGGCTCCCCAGTTTCGACCCGGATGCCGTCGCATCACACCAGGCGAGGGATATCTTGAGGCTTTGCAAGAAGACAACTGCCGTGATTGTTGGGATCCCATCAAGCGGATTACAGAAGACGGAATTGAGACAGACCAAGGAGTGGAGAAGTTTGACCTCATCGTGTGCGCCACCGGATTTGATAGCGCGTGGCTTCCCCAGTGGAAGCTCGTGGGCCGTAACGGTGTTACACTTGAGGAACTGTGGAAGGACGACCCTGAGGCTTTCTACGCGTCCATGGTCAGCCATATGCCGAACTACGCCATGATCAATGGACCTAACGCTGCCATTTCTCATGGTTCTGTGATACAGCAAATGTCCTGGACCGCGGACTTTATACTCAAGTGGATCAAGTACATGAATCGCCACCAGATCAAGTAAGCAAGATCTACAACATGTTAGCATGACTGTTGAAGCAAAACTAACAATATCTCTCCAGGTCGCTTTGTGTCAAAGAAGAAGCAGTCAAAGACTACAATGCGTACACGCAAGAGTTCCTCAAACGTACCGTCTGGTCGGGAGAGTGCCGTACTCTGTACAAGAACGGTCGCTCACAAGGTCGCATTACTGGCGTATATGCTGGATCAGTTGTTCACTTCCAAAGGGGCCTGGAGGAGGTCGGAGGAGAGAATTTTGACATGACCTGGAGATTCAAGAACCGGTTCATGTGCCTTGGCAATGGCACAGTAGAGACTGATGAAATGGGTGCTGGTGATCTTGCGCCTTACTTTGCAGCTTATGCACCCCGGTCGGAAAAATGATAGATTAAATAAAGTCCATCAGGACCCTTAATCCCACCTCAAGAACACGTTTGATAGTTCCATATCTGGTAAGTAGTCTCTTGTATACGGCGCTCAACAACCCCTGTCATGGAGTCCAGTCTGAGTCAGTCGTATCAGGAGAGAATCGCATGTGATAGCTCAGAGACTATTGGAAGCGTTAAGTCCCGGTGTTGTACGGACTCCACCTCACGGCTAACCTGAGTGTGTTTGTTCCTGGCAACGATATTACGCTGTGCACGGCGACAAGCGGACTTAACAAGAACATCAATCAACATTCTTCATCGGCATATGATTATGTATGACAGACTACGTGGTGTCTTACAATCAGGCTCTTTGTACTTTTGTCACATTGTTTCTGTGTAGCATTTCGTCTATGTAGCCCTCCTGTTGGCTCGAGCCTATGCGACGTTGCACTTGACGTGAGCCGAGTGGGGTTCAAAGAACAGCAATGACTCGATACAATGTATGTGGTATTTTGTGATGCTGAAATATGCACATGGGAGTAAGGACCCTGCGAACGCGAATTTGAAAACATGGGTCATGTTCAATTGATATCATTATATGCCTGGATAAAGGCCATGAGACGGCCAACCATTCACTATCGAAGTACCGAATCTCTACAGCGCGTATTTGAAGAGGGGGCTCTTTTCTCCCATGCGTACGAGCTCGTCCTCTGAATACCTCTGGCGGATTTCTGCCTCAGTCATCTTGGCCTTCTTGGCATTTCCTCGCTTCAGAAGAGTTTCGAGCAGCACGACAGCAACGATACCAGCCAGACCGAAGGCAAGCGAGGTACCGTAACCGACAGGATACCGGGGTGCCTCGCGTTCAAGGTAGATATAAGAACCAATCAGACCACCGATGTTACCAACACAGACCAGAAGTCCGATGTTGACAGATCGCTTGGCAGGATCTGGAGTGTTTGCCACGTTCCAAGCGTTAACTCCTGGAAGGATAGGATACATTCTGATTGGGTTAGTATGAGAAGGTACAAGCAGGGACTAGAGAGTACTCACCCGAAGCATGCCAGGCAGACGGCAAAGTAACAGACGGCAATGTTGTTTTCGATGTCACTGGACTTGACAAAGAGGATGATGAAAGAAACTACGAGACAGCACTGGGGTCCCAAAATGAAGGGAGCTCGCCATGAGTACTTGTCCGCAAAAATGGCGAAGGCGTATGCAGAGATGGCGCCGATAGCGTATGGGGGGATAGTCATCAGCTGGGCGTCGCTAGAAGTGTAACCCATTCCGCGAAGGATAGTAGGCATAGTGAACTTCATGGCGTAGTTAGGAACAGCGTTGGACCAGTTGGCAAAGAAGAGGAGCCAGATCTTGTAATCAAAGAGGATATCCTTGAAAAGTGCAAGGTTGAAATGGTCGTTCTCCTTGTAGTCTGAGGGCACGGAGGAGCGCCGAGCGAGCTGACGAAGTTCGAGATATCGGATATCGTCCGCCTCGAGCCAGCGGGTGGATAGCGCCGGAGAGTCGCAGAGCAAGAAGAAGCACATGATGGCAACAACAACGGTGAAGAGACCCTCAATCAAGAAGATCCAGCGCCAGCCCTCGAGGCCTGCAATACCATCCATCTTCGCGATGGCGAAAGCAAGAAGACCAGAGAAAGCACCACCAGTAGCAGCTGAGGTATATAGGATCGCGATTCGGGTTTGGGTTTCGTTGGGGAGGTACCAGTTGGCAATGATCAAGATGGCACCGGGGAGAAAACCAGCTCTGTTTGATGTTAGACAAGGATAGACGTATGTTTATGGGAAGACGTACTCAAAGATACCAAGCAGAAAGCGAATAGCCAAGAGTCCGGCGTAGTTTTGGACCAAGGCCGTCAACGTCATGATAAGACCCCAACAGAAGACAATACCACCCATATAAATAGACGGTCTCCTGAATCTGTGAAGGATCATGTTGGAAGGAACTTCGCAAAGTACAAATGGAATGAAGAAGATGGCAGTGACAATGTTGTACTTAATACCCTTGAGGTTCAAGTCATCAGTCATTCCTTCGATCTTGGCATTTCCTACTCAATGTCAGCCTCTAGAAACCGCATCAAGTCAATTAAGTACATACCAATGTTTGTCTTGTCCAAATATGCGATCAGGTACAAGAGGACAAGCATAGGAATGAGGCGCATCTGTTTGTGTTAGCAACGCCAATTGATGAGACAGAGTCTTTAGCACTTACATCAACCTTTCGAACGACAGCCTTCTTTCGTTCTTCGGGGAAATTGTTCAAGAAGTCGGCGTCTTCTTGGGTTAGACCGCCCATGTGCTCCGTGTGCATCGTGCCAGACTTTTCGTCACGCGAAAGCTCGCGCTCAATGTCTAGAGTCTGAGTCGCCATGTTGAGCTGATATCTCCTATGATCTGGAAGTAGATGAAGGAAGATGTCTGATGAAAGGGGAAGGTGGTTTGATCAAAAGGATTGGTAGTTTTTATAGCTGGGTTCACTCCTCAGCTGAAGGTTTTTGCTTGTGTCATGCTGGTTAAAAAGTAGAAGAGACGAAGGAAACTGGTCTGTGTGTTGGGAAATTTGTTCCCCGGATTCTGGGGTGAGCGTGTGGAGAGATGCGGGGGATCTTGCAAGATCTTGAACTAGCTGTAACTAGACAAATCACAAGGATTTCCGGTCTTGGACTTAAGCTGTAATGGGGTTGGGGGTTCTAAGCGGAATTTGCCGCTCAAAAACTTGGAGTTTGCAGAAATCCGAGAATCCGAAGTCGCATCTCCGGACTCCTCACTTGGCTTGTCCGGAAAAGCCATCCGACTTTCAGCACCACCCACACAAAGGCTGTGAAACTTTAGAGATTCTCCGGAAATGTCGGACTCATTCGGCTAAGAAACCATCAAGTCCATCAGTTCGCCTCTCTAGATGTGAGACCGAAACGCGAGCTGCGGGCCTCTCTTTAGATATATAAGAAGACATTAAACTCGACAAAGGGAAAACAAATTATCACATCAATCAGATCAACAGTTTCATTCACAACAACAAACAACAATAAACTTGAACATCTTCAAGTAATATCTTCACACTTCTACACTCAGACACCACCATCTTAGTTCTCCTCCAACAACCAATCATCACCATGTCTTTCGATCTTAAAGGCCTTGTCCCCGCCCCTGTCACCCCTTTCACCAAGGATGGCAAGGTTGACTACGAAGCCATCCAACGCCTAGGTTCTTGGCTTGGAAGCATCGATGGCGTCAAGGGTCTTGTCGTCCTCGGACATGCCGGAGAAGGAACCTTCCTTACCCAGCAAGAACAAGTCGACACCATCAAGGCATTTGTCAAGTCTGTTGACAACAAGATTCCCATCATTGCTGGTATCACTGGCGAGGGTACAGAAGTCGCTGCTCTTGAGGCCAAGCGCGCCAAGGAGGCCGGAGCTCAGGCTGGTCTTCTCTACCCATCTCACGGCTGGCTGCGATTTGGTTACCAGCCAGGCGCTCCTCAGGACCGCTACAAGGTCGTCTATGAGGTCTCCAAGCTTCCTCTGATCCTTTTCCAATACCCCGACAACACCAAGGCCACCTACAACCTCCAGACTCTCCTCGACATTGCTGCTCAGCCCGGTGTCATTGCCATGAAGAACGGTGTGCGCAACATGCGACGCTGGGACACTGAGATCCCTGTCTTCCGACGCGAACGCCCCAACGTTCCTGTCCTCACTTGCCACGACGAGTACCTTCTCCACACTGCTTTCGACGTTGACGGCATGCTTGTCGGATACGGTGGTATCGCACCAGAGCCTCTTCTTGAGATGATCAAGGCCGGAAAGGCTAAGGACTACGCCAAGGCTCGCGAGATCCACGATCAGCTTCTGCCCGTGACAAAGGCTGTCTACCACCGTGGCTCACACATGGAGGGCACTGTTGCTCTTAAGCATGCTCTGGTCGCCCGAGGCATTCTGGACCACGCTACCGTCCGATCACCCTTGATGCCCCTGCCTGAGGGTGCCGAGGGAGAGATCCACTCTGCCATCTCAACAGCATCTCTGAAGAAGGTCGCCTAAGATATTGTATAGCATAGTTCATTATAGCGATAGAATTGTATTTTCGTTAAATAAAAACTTAAAAATAATCATCTGGCTATCACGTGAACGATCTAAACGCTTTTGTCTTCCATATAGAACTCACTTTCTATTTTAACCACATTGAAGTGTAGGCAGAATGAGATGTGGATACCATATCAGAAGGGGTATGTCTCAAGATGGAAAAATGACAAACTAAGTAGGCCCCTGTTGGGAGTACCTACATGGCACAATGAACTCCGACATTGTTTGCCTACTTGGAGTAGCTAGTGGACAACCTCAATTGGAGTAAAAAAGAGAAAAGAAAGAGGTACCAAAAAAAAAAAAAAAAAA